>NCQV01067395.1:18277-39577 GCA_002740545.1 Lophocereus schottii
AAAACGATAAAGATTAATTAGAAAGTATATAATTGTGAGAAAGAGGTTTAAAATAACCATGTTGAGGTTAGCCACTTGTATAGCGTAGATACCTAAAAATGGTGTCTCGAATTTTATAAAATGCCCTACAACAAAACTTACTCCCCAATCGGTGTATTTGGGGACCCAACAAGATTAATCCTTAATTTAAATCTAATAAAACGTAAAAAGAGCCAACTGGGCCCATATCGTGAGGAACAGAGTATTTGTTTAGGATCCTATGCTTCCTTCTCTGCATCTAAAACTTGCCTTGACTGGTAGAGTTTTAGCTAAAAAGATGTAGCCGATTAGATTAATTCTATTAGGCGATACCTTTGGCTCTATTTTTATTTTTTAAAATCAACTCATCTTATCCTTTTAGGTACTATGAAAAGGGGACTACCCCCAGGGTTAAGGACACTGAAAAAATTGGAGAGAAGCACAACAAAAAATCTAGAAGAAACACATCGTATATTAAGAATACTGAGAGGCATTAAGAGTGAGAGATTGATTAACTATTAATGAGGCGCGATTCTGTTGGAATCCCAAGTAGACCTCAGACAAAGATTTAATAAGCCCAAGTTTAAAAACTCATATCATTCAAGGATTCATCTTAAATTCTAAAAAAAAATTAAAAGAAAAAGGAAAAGAATCACTTCAGGTGAGGCTAAATGGGTCACCATAGGCTCATTTTTTGGCATTATGCCTAAGATCCAGAACGAAGCTTACACAAATGTTTAGAAAGGGTCACCCCATTCATCTAAGATTCTTAGATAGGGGACTGAAGTTATTAGTAATTCCTAATAGGCTTTCACCTCCACTAATAGGGGTGTTCACCGGTCCAAACCCGGACCGGACCGGACCGGACCGAGGACCGAATAAAAGGAAAATTATAGACCGTGGATCGGACCGAATAAGTCAAGGACCGGACCGGGACCGGACCGGAAAAAACCGGACCGGACCGGATCGGACCGAATTGTCAACCTAGCAAATTTCTACAAGATGTTTTCTACAATATGAACATCTTATATTTATTTTAATATGAATAATTTGAACATATTTTCACCATGAAAAACAAATCAATATTCTTGAACGTTTGAGAAATTATAAGTTAACAAAAAAAAATTAAAATTGAATAAGCAAAAAATTGATTTTCAAAATTTTTTTATTCGGTCCTCGGTCCGGACCGGTGGACCGGACCGGACCGGACCGAAAACCGAATAAAAAAATTTTGTGGACCGAATAATGAACACCCCTATCCACTAATATTCCTATTTTTTGAGTTCAAGTCTTGAGACTTCCATACTTCATTTCTAATCTTATTCCATTTTTGTCCCTTCTTTAGAAGAAGACTCTTGTCTGATGATGAATGCAGGGCTATAAAAAAGAGTGGCTAGCTCGAACAGCTCACAAGATGAGCTAGACAAAAGGAGAGGGAGAGAAATAAAATAAAAAAGGGACTAAGGATTTCAATCCGTCATTTGAAAAAAGAAAAGACCAAAAATTTCTTTTCAATAAATCATGCAGTTTTAAAGGACAAGCTTAGGATAGGAGGCCTCCTTTGGCAACCTGCATTAATACTTTTATTAAACTTGATGAGTTATCACTTGGAACCCATTAAGCATTTGAAGAGCTTATTTCCTACATAACCACATTTGACCTAACCAGAGAGTGGGAGTGTATCATGGATGATATCGATATCAACAATCAAAAAAGAGAGAGAAGAGAGAGAGAGAGAAGAGCAAAAAAAAGAAAAGAAAAGAAAAGAGAGAGAAGAGAGAGAGAGAGAAGAGCAAAAAACAAAGAGAGAAGCATGGAAAAAAAGGCTTGAAGATAATAAGGATATAGAAAGGAAGAAATTGTTGATTCACATTAACCTCATCACCTATGTATACTTAGGGGTTTCATAGGGATTATTTGAGCCTTCATGCAGATTCCCCTCCTTCAACACTCCAACCTTAAAGTCTACCTTAAAAAATCCTCCTGGACCCATTCCTCCTTCAAGCTACATGTTTTTACTCTCGAACTATGATTAGCCCAATGCCACATTTGATGCGGAAGTAACCTCAAAAAACACCCGATCACAAAGATCCATTTCCATTGGATCCTTTAATCTCTCTAAAAAAAGGATGTTGGTCCGAAATCATGAAAGGTGAGCTAGGGGAAATGAGAACGGGAAAAAAATCTTGGGTTTCAAAGATAAAGAAGCATACTATTACCTACTCCTATCAAATCAGACTTGGACAAACCATTCACCCACTTTACCAGTTCTTCCCAATCATCATAGCCTCCAGTCTCATCTCCATTCCAAAATCTATGAGTCTTTATCTTAACCATAACTACAATTCAAGGGTAGATACTGGCTATATATTTTCAGCCTTTCTAAGTGGGCACTCATCGGTTATGCAAGGCATAGGCCTCCCCTACATTTTTCTAAATAGTTAGGGCTTCCAACGCAATAAACATTCTCTGACTGGGAGAGAAGCATATCCTTTATGTTAAATTAGAGGCTACTCTAGGCAATACCAGCGAAAGCATCTTTGTTTGTCGTGTCGCTATACATGTAGGGCTTCTTCTATAACAGAAAGTTGGGGCTTCTTTAAAATAGGAGCATTTTTATGCAAAATTAAAGGTCACCCCTTCATTAAACAAGAAGATTTTGCATCCTAAATACCTTATACCTCATGATCTAGCCTAAACCAGCAATCATTCAATTTTGCACCCCTTATCCTATGTCATGTTGTTGTTTAAGCTATAAATCAACGTCGTGTCTAATCTATCAGTCTCTTGTCCATTAATAGCCCCTTATCCAATGGGCCCTGAATTCAGCATGAGACCTTCACCTACTTGTATAGGAGGTTAGGTTGTCATAAGTTAGCACAGCCAGCACAATTTAGTCTGTATAGTCAGCATACATACATAGTCGAACCTAGGCGAGCAAGTGTACTTGCATTTATACATGAGTCTTGAACTTATTTACTAGTCCATCCTTTGCTTTAATCACTTGGGAACCCTAGATTGAAGAGGTGCGCATTTAGGCATGATGACAGCCCTATAGGAAGGGGACATAACTTTGGTTAGCTATGAATCTACATTAATGGTTCTTAAGATTGCATCAATAACTATCATAGAAGACATCTGTACTCTAATCCTTGCCTCAATCATGCTTAGTTAAAGTCAGAGCTTCTTTCCCAAATCAGACTTTACATAAGCATCATCGCCCTTGGACAATCCACTTACATTCATATAGAAATGACATCAACCCAACTTTAGGTTACCAGGAAGCTAGTCATAGAGGATTCCTCATCCTTTTTATCTGAGGACATCTCAATGCGTAAGACATTTCGACAAGCTTCCCTCGGCATGATATGATATCAACACCCGAGCAGTAAAAGGTCAAATTTGAAGATTTGACATTTTAACATCTCAATAGCAACAAGTTAAGGATCTGGTTGCATTTCTTCAAGCTTTAAAGACACAAGGTCCTCAAGAATCTGGCTACAGATCTTAGGCTTTCATGCCATGAAGTTCACAAGGATCCGACTACAGGTCTTCAGGTCACATGCTACTAAGTTCGCAGTGATCTGACTCTAGATCTTTATGTTGTCACGCCACTAAGTTCATAGTGATCTGGTACGTCTTCAGGCTTTCACACCACCAAATTTACAGAGATCTGGCTACAGGTCTTTAGGCTCTCACGTCACCAAGTTCATAGGGATCTGGCTATAGGTATTTAGGTTCTCAGTCGAGCAAGTTCACAAGGATTTGACTGAAAATGTCCAGACTCTTATGCTATCAACCGCTAGACTGGAGAAAGGTCTGCTAGACCGGCGAAGGGCTAAAATTTAGAACTACTAGGACGGCGAAACCTTAAAATTCAAAATTGCTAGACCAACGAAAGGTCCGCTCAGCCGGCAAAAGGTCAACAATTTAGAACCACTAGATTAGAGAAAGGTTCACTAGACCGGCGAAAGGTCAACAATTCAAAACTGTTAAGTTGGTAAAAGATTCGTTAGATCACTGAATGGTCCGCTTGACTAGTGAAAGGTCCACTAGACTGGTGAAAGATCAACAATTTGAATCGCTAGATGGGCAAAAGTTATGTTAAACTGGTAAAAGGCCCACTTAACAAACGAAAGGTCAGCAATTCACACCCGAGAGACTGGTAAAGCATTAATAATTCAAAACCACTAAACCAACCAAAGGTCCGCTAGATGGGTGAAAGGTCTATTAGACTAGCAACATGCTAAATTCAAAATCACTAGATGGCGAAAGGTCAATTCAGAACCACGAGATCGGCGAAAGGTCCATTAGACGGGTGAAATGTCAAAATCCAAAGCCGCTTGATGCTGCTTGACCAACGAAAGGTCAAAATCAAGATCCAGAGATAGACGAAAGGTTTGCTATGCCAGCGAAAGGTCAACAATGCAAAACTGCTAGACCACTAAAAGGTTAAAATGGAGCAATAAAACAAGCAACCACAAAAGCCAACTACTTCGGTCTTAACCCTGTGCAGGTTTGGTTAAAGTGGGGGCTAAATATAGACACCTAAAAATGGTGTCCCGAATTTTATAAAATGTTTGATGATGAAACTTATGTCCAATATCTATATCTGAAGGCCCAATATGATTAATCTGTAATTTAAGTCAAATAAAATATAAAAAGGAGCCACCCTGGCACATATCATAAGAGCAGCAAAGAACCCGGTTGGGATCTTGTGTTTCCTCCGCTGCATCTAAAACGTGTCCCACTTGGTAGAGTTTCAGCTGAAAAGGCGCTGCTAATTAGATTAACTAATTCTATTAGGAGATAACTCGATCTCATTTTTTATTTTTTTAATCAGCTTATTTGATCCTTTCAGGCACTACAAAAGGAGGCTCCCACTAGGGTTAAGGACACCCAAAAAAATTGGATAGAAATACACCAAAAAATCTTGAGAGAAACACATCGTCTATTAAGAATACTAAGAGGTATTAACGATGAGAAATTGGTTAACTATTACGAATGCGTCATTCAATTGGATTTCGAACTACATCATGTGGGTTATTGTGGGGGCACGACCTTAATTACGCTTCCTTGTATCTCCTTCTTCCTCTTTCTTTGTTTTGTTCAGTTTTGGGTTTAAGTAAATATCTATTTTAATTAGTTTAGTCTTCATCCACTATAATTATTTGAATTATTCCTCTAAATTCTTTTAGACTAACATTGTATTTGCGATCTTCGTTGTCTAATTTGGCTGATGCTAATATGATGCATGCTTGTTATTTTAAGTGTAATTAGTTTTAATTTCCCATGTTGATTAATGAAGGTTATCAGCAATGACTGGTGATGTCATGATACACTCCATTAGGTCATCGCACCTTCGCCCTGAATTTGGATCCTTGGTTTAATCCTATGGGGTTAGATGGTCCCACTTCAAGGATTATTCAGAGGCATTTTAGAAACCTCTTTAAATTAGTCAGTTATCCCTTTTGGAATTCCTTTTAGTTTATAGTTCATTTTAGAGAGTGAGCTTAGTTTTGTAAGTTTTCTTAAAAACTCACATGTGACTCTATTGATTAAATTTTCTATTTTTTTAAAATTCTTTGTTAAATCTTTTAGAACTTGGCAGAATGGGAAGCAGATTGTGTCTTGGGACCCCAACAATAACACTGCTTGGAACAGAGGACTGGACTCTATCATAGCCTAAGGATCAAAGATGCAGTTTAGCCTCCTCGGCCAGTCAGATGCTACAGCTAGAGCCTAACTAGAAAATTGGACTTAGTTTTGCCTGTCGGGATCCTCGATCAGCACTATCCAGCTTTCCAAGACAAATACTCAGTCCAATTGCAGTCTGATTTGTTTTTGCTAAAAATAAAAAAGAAAAATTAAAAATTAAATTTAAACCTTTGTAATAGTGTACAAAGGACAAATATGTAATTTTTTTTATCCCTAAATGATATATATACAGTGTCAGGCTCCCTAGTTAGGTTAGAGTCTTGAATTACATTTACATGGTATCAGAGCCAGAGATTGAAGCCTAATTTTTCTTCTTTTCTTCCTTCCCACGCAAATTAGGATCTCTCGCTCCTCCTTCACCGAAACCCTAACGCCAGCGTCCCCGTAGCCATATCCACCATCGATGACACTCATATACCGCCACCTCCGGTATGCTCGGTCACCGCACCCATCGATTCACAGCCATGCAGTGCTCTGGTGTCATTCTCCTCTCTTTCCGCTATGGCAGTGTCGACGTCCTCCGTCTTCCCTTCACGACCGCAACCTCCACCGTCCCACTCCCCTTCGCCAACCCCTTTGGTGTCTCTGGGCTCGTACTCTCCGATATCTCTTCGCTGTATAGCATGACTGCCCCTTGTTACTAGCGTTGAGAATTTCTTGTCTTGGCGCACTCAGTTTGTTGCATTTATGGTCACACAACAACTAAGTGGCTTTTTGGACGGTGCGATTGAGGTTCCAAATAGTTCTATTCTTGATTATCATGTAGTTTAACACCCTAATCCAACATATTATGTTTCGTTACGATTGGATCAAATTATTCGTTCTTGGCTGTTTGTGACTATTCCGCCTGAATTGTTGATTGAAACGCATGATTTGGTCCACTCTAGGCAAATTTAGGATCAACTAGCTCATCGTTTTAATAATGCTAGTTTAGCCCGTGCTATGGATCTTAGGAGAACTTTATCCAATTTGTCTAAGGATCCTAAACAAAGTACAGAGGATTATTTAAGAAGTATTAAACACATTGCTGACTCTCTTATTACCATTCGTACTCCTGTTCCTGACATTGATTTAGTTCAGCTGACCTTGAATGGGTTGGACGAAGAGTATCATAACTTAGTGACCACTCTATCCTATGGTGCCAACTTGATTGCCTTTGATGATCCTCGATCCAAGTTGATTCACTATGAACAACGACTAAAGTTCCTAAATCCAAAGACCTTCTTGGTATCCAACATCAAGCTTTAGCCACTTCACTTACATCATCTGAGTCAGGAAAGTCTACGTCAGCATCTCAGTCTACTCGCGGAAATGGTTACAATGGTGGTAACAAAGGAAAAGGCCGCAACAATAATCGTAACGGTAATAAAAATCAAGGGGGCGGAAACCACAACTCAAATTAGCATCAACAACAGTCTTCAAATCGGAGCGTGCCTGCAGGAACTACTTATGATAACACCATTTTTTCATGGTCTAATATTCCATTTTCAACTCCTTCTGGTACTCATTCTCTTATTGCAGGTAACAACTCCTTTGAAGGCGTCTTAGGTTCCCACCCTACTACTGTATGCCAGATTTGTTTTGCTCCTGGGCATACAGTTGTAGGTTGCCCTCAGCGTTATACCCCATCTCAAAATGTGCCTGCCTTTGCCACTTTCAATGCCATTGACACCAACAAATCGGTATGGTATCCTGATTCGGCAACAACCTGACACATGATTTCGCATAAAAGTAACTTACTTTTAAATCTCCTTACAGTGGCACTGATAGAGTCTGTGTTGGGAATAGTTCACTTCTCCCGATAAAACATGTTGGGTCTTTTAATATTTCTATAGCTAGTCACCCTCTTGTCCTGAACAATGTTTTACATGTTCCTTCTTTAAAGCATAATTTACTGTCTGTCAAACAACTCGATCAAGATAACAATTGCGTAGTTGTGTTTGACGACTCTTCTGTTTGTGCCCAGGACAAAACCTCGGGCAACACCTTGTTGCATGCTTCATCTAGTGGAAATGTCTACCCCGTAGCTGTGTCTGAGCCCTCTCCTTCGGCCTTTGCTAGTCTCCGTGACTCGGCAACCTCTTCGCATCGTCATCCTGGACACTGTGGAGCTCGGATTTTATCTTCTCTTCATACTAGGAACTTAGTTTCATTTCCACATAAGTTTCATGATTTTTGTAACTCTTGTTGACTCGCAAAATCTCATAAACTTCCTTTTCAGTTAGTGGAACACTCTTGTTGTTCGTACCAAAAATGAGCTATTTTTAAGGTACTTTTACACCTGTTTTATGCTCATTTTAATCATATTTTTAAGGTTTTAATTTGATTTTATTTTGTTTTATAGGTTTTGAATAATTTTGAAATAATGTAAGGAAATACGAGAAAAATGGTGGAAAATGCCGGGAATTGAAAAATGGATCGAATTGACTTAAAACTGGCCCAAGCTAGGAAAAAATAATTAAAAAAATTGGTCCAATAAAAACCGGCATGTGAGCTGCACGTGATCTTATTTTCCCCCAGCCACCGTGCGCCTCACGTGACCCAAACACAGTCCCCCTCCCTTATCTCTCCTTCCTCCTCATTTCCATCCCAGAACCCTGAAACCCAAAACCCCTACCTCAGCATCTCCCCATCTTTGTTGCATCTCCTCTCTCTACCCCATCTCTTTCTCCCTCTTCGAACTACCAGGACAGCACATCACGCCAGCGCATCGTGCCAGCACACCCGTCACCGGAATTCTCGTATCAAATGCTAGCATCGCTCAATCTCCACCATCCATGCCATCTCTGACTCAAAGGTCGAGATCGAAGAAATTTGGGTATAAATCAGAAGCTAGCAGCACCATTGAGGAGGTTAGACGTTTTTCTAGATTTAGTTTAGTTTGATTTTGGTAATTTTAGCTTCAAAAATCAAATGCTCTTTTTTAATTTTTAGGGTTCGAATTTGGTTAGGGTTTGATGTTAGATGGTTTATGCTTCTCGAATTCCATGTAATTAAGCTACAATTTGGTTAATGTCAAATTTTCAGTTTGTTTTTGGAAGTTTTGGAGTTAATTCATGTGAATCTTAATCACTTCCCCTTCCCCTATTCGAATTTCTCTGGTATTCGTCAATGGCGATTCCGCCATTGTTGGGAGTTGGCTGAGTTGAAAAGCGGGGACGCCCTGGACCCCAACCTCCTTCTCCCCATTCGGGTTGATGCACGACAGAAACTTCTTCCCCTGTGCGGCCTCCTCTGCTTCAGAACCGAGCAGGTTTGATTTCTTTCAGCTTAATTTCAGTTTATACTAGGCTTGATTATAATAAGTTCTGGACTGTTGATCCTCCCTCTCCCTGATTTTAGCTTGATTTGAGTTGGTTTGAGTTGCTATTATTATCGGTTGTATTAAGTTCGATTAATCGTTTTGATTAACGGTTGATTTTGGTTGATTGATTATTTTGGTTGGTTGAGCTGGGTTTGAATGTGATGATGGATTTTTAGTTGCCTTTGATTGTAGGCTGTTTTAGGTTGTTCTAGATTTTAGTAGCTTGTTGTTGACAATGGATGACGATGGTGAATGTTAGTGGTTTTGATGCTCTGTTTTGATGCTTGCGTTCTGCTGCTGCTAGGCCTATTGCTTTCGTTTGGTTAAAGCCTTCTGTTCTGCCCCTTTTCTATTCAATGGCTTGTTAATATTGTGTTGAAGCTCTCATTAATGATGATGGTGTTTTATTCTGAACTAATATTGTTAGTTGAATGATGTGAGTTTTTGGTATCATGATTCTGGCAAGTTGCTTGAGTAGATGACGAATGATGTTGGATAGCTAATTTGCTTTGGAAAGTACTTTGATTTTGGTAAAGTTGATTGATAAATAGTGTTAACTATAGGTTTTAAATTATTTCAAATTAGAGGTTAAACAAATCCTAGGTTTTGATTTTAGTTGAATAGAGTTGCTTGCATAGTTTCCTAAAATGTTTTATTGAGTCGAATGCTTAGGTTCAATCCATTTAGGTTCATTAATTTAAAGTTGCGTGCTTTCGTTCAATTGAGAGTTTGGATGATCGTTTAGTTAAATTAGAATGGTGGCTTGCTTTGAATGATTTCATTTTAGTGTTGCTAATTAGTTAATCCTCGCTTTGTGACCTTAATCTTTTCCATCGTGCTCGAGGACACGACCCTCAAGTACTACAGCGAAAGTTGTACGCTTGCAGCTTTTATTTAAACTCTAAATTTTCCCTAATAGTTGTCAAAAACCTTTGGAATTAATTTATTCAGATTTGTATCAATCTCCTGTTCTTTTTAACATGGGTTACCGATATTATATTTGTTTTGTGCATGATTTTTCTAGGTATATTTGGGNNTATCCACTAAAGTGAAAAACAGAGGTTCTCTCTACTTTCTGTGCTTTTCAGAAATTAGTGGAAAATCTCTTCAACACCAAAATTAAAATGTTCCAAAGTGATGGTGGGTGCGAATTTGACAACACTACTCTTGGTGCTCATTTTTTACAACATGGGATATATTTTTTTATAATAGCCTGAAAATAACCCAGGTTTATTTATTTAAATCATGTTTATTTACTTAATTAATCATGTTTGTTTTTTAACTCATGTTATTCTTTTCATCATTTGAGGTTATTTAATTAACCAAATCATGCCTACTGATTCAATTGCCCCTCAATTTATCTAATCAACGAATTCTATTATATTTTCCAAATTTTTCGCATTCAGTTATCGTATTTAATCATCACAATTGGGAGAAATTTCATTTTGGGACCCATTTTTCAAATCAAGTTTTATTTATCGTTTAAATTGGGTGAGTCGATGGTAGGCCTCGGTAAGCATGATTTAACAATTAATTATTTTTCTTAACGTCAGAAAACTTTAATCCCAAGCCTTATAAGATCTCTAATGCAATCTTCACTTACTTTCGGACCCAAAATCAAACCCGAAACTCATGATTTAAGTCCAATCATACAAGACCCAAGTTACCTGTGTTTATTTATCACTAATTATCATGATTTGCACCTAAATTATTCTTAGTAAAAAGCAATCTTATGTATGTTTTTAAATAAGCTAATTAGCAAGATAAGACTAAATAAAAATATCTAGACAAGGCAAACACTCATTTTTCTTCTTCCACTCTCCTTCCTCACGCATGACCAAGCCCCCTACTATTGCTACTGCTGCCACCACTGATTAGGCTGTTGTTGGCCATCAGCCCTACCACCAAGCATCACTAGCCTTCCCCACAACCACCAAACACCACCTACACCTCTCTCTTTCAAGCTTGAAGTGGGGGTAAGCCTTCACTTGATCTTGATTTATTTTTTATTTTTGGGTTGTTCTAGTTATGGTTATTGTTTATACGATCAAAATAAGTGTTATTATGTAATTTTTATTGAGTTTAGTGATGTCTAAAGTTGTGGGTGATGAATTGGAGGTGTGATCAAATGAGTTGAATCATGAAAGTTAAATCTAAGCTTGCTTGTTTTATTTGTTGTGATTTTGATATGGGTTATGTATATGAGGCCTTAAATGATCTTTCTATATCTGATTGTGGATTTCAAGTGAGGATCTATGTGAAAATGGAAGAGAAAGCTAAAACAGTGAAGGCTAAAAATTTTAGGAAAACATGATAGAATTCGGGATTAAACTGGTAATGATTGGCCAATGAAAAAATTATGATTTTTAGTGGTAGATAGTTTAGTGTGTTAGTTTTTAAATGGATTTTGAATAGCCTTAATCTGAAGTTTTATCAAAACTGTGCAAAATGGACCAAAAATTAACACACTTGTGTTTTAGCCTCATTTTGGGAACCCTATTGTGAGAATCATGTTTTGTTTTGCAACTAAAAGTTTTTTAGGACTTTTTCATCTTTTCATATTGGGGTTTTAGATCTCCATTTGAAGTTAAGGGAGAAAGTTATAAATTTTTGAAATGAACTGACCTGCTTTAGTGCAATTATGTTGTTATTGCAATTTTTGTGCAGCCTATACTTGGAGGAAAATTTTGAAAATTTTCCCACAGATTTTCCATATTATTTATGAATTTTCTATAAGATTTGATGAATTTTGGATGAGTATTTTGAGTTTGGTGATTTCTGAAAGCATTTCCAGTAATTGTATAACGAGCAATAATAAAGATTGAGAGAGATTGATCACGCACTCATTTTGTGTATTTTGGGCCAAGCAAGTTATTTAAGGAGGAAATAAATATTCATGAATTTTCATAGAGCTTTTAGCATGATTAATGAGAAAGAAGAAGACAAGTATACAGTTTGGGAGCGTGTTTATGACCTTCGAATCAATTATGCATTTTATAAAGAAAATACCACGTTTAATGAGCGTAATAGCTTTTGTTGAGTTCAGTGACTGATTTGGGGTGTAATTCTATATCTAATAGATTTATGAATGGAATATGAGAAGTAGGGAGAGTCGTGACTCAGAAATCATACTTATCATATCAACTTATTGCAGTTTATGCTTTTTTTGAACTAAGATATATCTCTCTTTTAGACTCAAACCTTTATTACTTACTCGATTCAAAATATATCAAATGCATTTGTCAAGCCAATCCAGTGTACTCGTTAGCCTGAACCAAGCTATACATCAGCGGGCCTTAAACCTGTATCAGCAACCTATTTCAGAAAAGACTACAACTACTCTTTCAACTGTCACCATCAAGGCCTTTTCCTTTGTAATCTCATTTATCTCATTGTGGAATATTTTACTTTTATTTACTTTATATCAGATTTAATTACTTTTATTAATTCGATTCTAAAGTTATATTGAAATACCCAAGTTATGTATACCAGTTAATTACTCAATTTCTATTACACATACTTTTATTTACTCAATTATGAGAGTAAAAATTATTTACTGACGGCACATACTTACAATGATATTTATAAAACAGAGTCGAAGCCTAGTTATCATTCTCCATTATACATAAGTGTTATCAAGTCAAAACATATTTATCAAGTCAAATAACATTTTTAAAACTCAAGGTATGTTCATTGACTGTATCTTCAGAAATTAGAACATGTTTATCAAGTTACAACTCTTAATGAGTTTATCAATGAATCAGTTTATACAGTAATTTGTCATTTAACTTGTGATCCCATCAGTTATCATCTATAGCGCCTCAGCCCATCATTTATCGATGTGGCTTCAGACCAACTCTTGATCAGATTGGCAGGTGTACACCTATGTATAGATCATATCATTGCAATGGGTTCACATCCAGATAATAATGAGCAATTTAGTTTCATATTACTTTCATTTTCATTAGTATGGCAAACTAAATGAATTGGAAAAGTGGGTATCCATCAACAATGCTTTTATGCTCATTTTACAATATAGAAATGCATGTACTGAGTTTTTGCTCACATTTCGAATTGTTTTCATGTTTTCCATTTTAAGTGATGAAGTATCACATGTTTCTCCTTTTAACAAGCCCTTTTGGAAGTCATTAGATGCTCATAATGAATTCAGCATAGCATGAATGTTGGGATCGACCTCAGGGTCAAGTTGGGTCTATATTTAATATACTTGTGTAGTATGGAGTGCAAGTTAGCGCATGGTATGATTAAGTCAATGGTATTGAAGTTGAACTACTGTGGACTTTGATCATGAAGTGTTTCAGTTTAATAGATTTTGTGATTGTGAATAAGAGTTGCAAGATTAAATGGTTTTAGTGAGCCTTGTTTTTATCAGGACGGTGGTAGCGCCTTCTATTATTAAATCTTCCGCTGCAGTTTTCCGTAAATCATGTCATTAGCATTTTGGGAGCGTTACAAATTTGTTATCGGAGCTAAGGTTTTAAGGGCCACTGTGAGCTATCAAGCGTTCATGAGTTAGCTATCAAAGTGTGTATGAGTTATGTTGGACCAGTCAAATGTGCTATTGACTATAAGTTCAAATGTATGGGCATACATGGAGGAACCATTTCCGTTTGGGTGACTCAATCATTTGGTAATATCCTGAGATTCAAGCATTAATAAAGTGGAGTGTAGAACCATTTGGGTCACCTGTTAGTGAGGCATGTTCTCATTTATCTGGGAGTTGTATTATATGTTTTATTTCTCTTATTTGTTTAAATTTTTTGCAATCGTGCACTCCAGGAGTGTGACCAATTGTATTATGAACTCCGGCGTATGGCCGTTGAGCTATTGAAGTGTTTCTGTCTATTTCAGATATCTATTGTAAAGTTTTAAGCCTTGGTTTTAGTCAGTTTTTAGGCGAAACTCTGTCCGTTTTGGCCCAAGATTTGAGAGTCTTATTGAGGTGTGTTAATATACCTGATCTTGGGTACAGTGATGTTTGAAACTCAATGTAGGGATGCCATTTGCAACCTTTTAAGGGATTAATACAATGTTACGTTATTTGTTAACCTCTAGATGGGGAAATGCTTTGTGGGGCAATATCTTTAAGGTGAACCAGTATCAGATGAATAGTACAATGAGTGCTTACGTATGGTGATAACAATTAGTAGCTTATGGTGTGCGACTTGGCATTATATATGTGGTACAAGTAAGATTAAGCTACTATGTATAGGAATTATCTGGTCTTGACACTAAGACCTTACATCAGCAATGCTCCCATTACTTCCTGTCATTGACTTATTTCTGCCCTAGTTACCTTGAATTGTTCAGAGACATCATTTATTTGCCACTAACACTCTTTTGATTTGTAATAGAGTGTTTATGAAAATTCTCATATACGGTATGTGAGGAGTTCTTCAAACACATCTGAGCAACATTTCTTATAAGCGATTCAAACCCTGACAATCGTAACCGTTTAATTCTCTGTTTCCATAGTGAAGCCTATAATGACCCCCGATATGCGTTACTGTGTGATTTGCAGCTCTTCCTAAGCATATTTGACCCATTCTACTTGCAGTGCATTCATCACTATGTTTACATTTTTACTGTCGCCTACTCCTTGCTTCTGTTTGGGCACTATTTATTTATTGCTTGTAAAGCCTTTGGTTGCTTCAGACCTGGTCATTGAATGCCTTTTCAACAATTAAATGTATCTATAATATTGGCGTTTCTATAGCACTCTAACATCATGTTGGCATACTACTCTATGGTCGTGACTGCACGTCATTACTCAAGTTATTTTGGTAATCCTTTCTTTACTAGTACAATCTATCTTATTAATGATAAACAACGATTTGTACTATTTTCATCTGCCAGCAGTTTCGAAGTTTATATACCTACCCAAGAATTCCATTCATTGTAGAATGTGCTATTGATTGATGCCATCATGTTCAGTCATAAGGCTGACTCCTTCATCTTGACGAGTTGGCCTTTCAAACACCAGATGAATTAAATTTTCCTTCTGGTGGTATTGACCCTCATCTTCGTCTTTTTACTCACATATGGGTACCGCATGATTTTTCAAATGCCTCTTTAGTATTCTATTAGATTCCTTCACCTTTAATACTTAATACTTCCTCTCAACTTCATAACATCGTTCATTTAATTTACTATCATGACCATCATGAATAAACTGCATGTCTTGTATATGCAGGTCATTTATATGCCTTACCTCTTTCATTACGAATATTTATCATTTCATTCATTCAGCTTAGATGTCGGTCCTTTATAACCAATAGAGAAATATCTTTACAATAGTTCATGGTGTCGTTACATCTCTTTACATTTTAGATTGCCCCCTATTATTTCAATTTACTGAGACCAGTAGGAAGTTAAATGTGTTACCTTTTATAAATATACCTCTATTAGTATTGCTGGAACCATATTCATTGGACATTCAATGCAGTTTGATTGGTAGACCTTATTATCATTATGGGAATAAACTGACTATGTACTTATAGAAGATGACTTGTAAGTATCTTAAGGTTAGCTTGAGAAATAAGGAAAGACTGGATGTGTGTTGCTGTGGACCGAGAGAAGAAAAATCCTATTTCTACCCTAATTTCATTGCGCAAGCAAGTGAGTTATCATGTCAGTAATGCATTTAATATTCGTGATATGCCAACCACACTCAGTATGTACATATCCATAATTATAGTTTGTGAATTCAGAGATGTTCTATCTAAGGACTATTAGGTTTTTTTCTCCCCAAGAAATATTGATTTTTAGATCAACCTAATTCTAGGTGCTCAATCTATTTTCAGAGCCCCTATCACATGACCCCCAGCAGAGTTCAAGGAACTACAGATTTAGTAAAGTGAGTTATTACAGAAGGGAGTTATTTGACCAAGCGTGTCATCATGGGAAACCCTAGTTTTATATGTGTGAAGAAGGAAGGCAGAACCTTATGGTTGTGTACTATGCACAGAGAGTTGAACAAGATCGCTATCAAAAACAAGTGCCCTATACTTTGAATAAATGATTTATGGGATTAACTGCCAACAACAGAAGTCTTTTTCAGGAATGATTTGAGATCCGGATATCATACCTAAACTATGCAACCACAGTTTATCTTTTGTAAGAATGCCCTTTTATAGTAATTCTCGAAATTGTTTGCTTGTCTCATCTTCAAAACTTGATACTATCCAATATTTTTTAATCTCCCTTGTATTTCAACCCAATATTTTCTATTAGCGTCTTCCATGTCTTTACAAACCCATTGTAAATGTGTGTTATATTTTTGTTCGACCTTATGTGGTTGTCAACATTCCAGTGCTCTCGACCTTCACTATCTTTATTTCATGATCATGAGTTGTAGTTCATCCTGTTGAGAGCTGATTCACACATCTACTATGCATCTCATTTATTCATAATGATAAGCTCGTATAACTTGTTCTCAATTCGTGATGTGATTCAACTCTCATTGGTGTGGGTGATTACGATTGTCATAATCCCTTTACCCTCTTGATTTTGAAATTAAACTCTCACACATATATCTTACACTATAATAAATAAACTTCTACATTTTTTATTTAATCTTATTGTCGTACTCGAATTGACTTCATATGAGTAAAGGCATATTCCTATTTTAGCTTGCTCAATCTATTTATCTATCCATTGGCACTTTGCTCGCCCAATCCATTTATCTATCCATTACACTTTACTTGTCCTATCTATTTGTCTATCTATTACACTTTGCTTATCTAATTTATCTTTTTATTTATTACACATTGCTTGTCCCATCTATTTATTACACTTATCTTATTGTTTGTGGCTATAAAGTCACTTAGTTGAAGCTCAATTATCACCTTGTTTCTAATTCATCAGTTAGACTCGAGTATAAACATGCCATCTTTCTCCTTGGTTGATTATTTATTGGACCCTTTATGATCCATATTTATGAACCACACTTCTTATGGCATTATATTTCAGAATTCATAATACACTTATGCTGATCTTTATTTTAATCACCCCATGATAATCTCTTCTTTATTAGCTTTTTCTAGTCTCATTGTTCATTTCTTTTGTATGCAATGATTCTTTTAGCTAAGAACTTCATCACTTTCATCTCTAACCATGGTCATTTCATTGCCAATTATCGACCGAGAGCAGATCCTTGAGTAGTCTAATGAGGTGAGATCATGTGATGCGTTAGGAATAGTAGATGAGGACATTTTAATAAAGCCACAATCTCAAGCACTGTCTAATAATATTGGAGTGAGCCAGAAGAAACATTAAGTATAAGGTCAGAGCTAACCTAAGCAAGCATTAAGAGGGAAAATTTAAGTACATGTTGAAGTGATGCAAGGTCGGCAAAAGAATTGTGCTAGCAAAACAAAGAAATAACCAAAGTCTCAGATGGGTTATGAAGTATTTTAAAAGGCTTTTCTAGTCAAGGTAGTAAGAGACCGACTATCCAAGGACAATTAGGGACTAGTTACATGGGGCCTTATGATTCATTGAAAGGTTAAATCCTGCAGCTTGTTGATTGTACCCACCTGTTGAACGCGAACACGTATATAATGTGTTTTATAGTTCGTAATAGTATCAGAACACTTATCAGGGTATGCAATAGTTTCCATTAGGGGACAAGGTGATGAACCAGTAGGGAGCACCTCCTCACTAGTACGAGGTTCCTTTTCTTTCAAAGAGAATATCAATTTTGAACCAAAGCAATTGAGTTCATTGAGCCTAGTGTGTGAGAAGTATCCGGATCTACTACTGAAACATGGGATTAGTTACACAATACGTAGACACCCTTAGTCGGAGTACATTAGGCAAATTATACCTCTTCAGAGGGAAGTAATGAGAACCAATGATCCATGTGTATTTAAAGCAGCATTGCATACGTTTAGCAAGCGCCATAAGCTTCGAGGATGAAACTTTTTAAGAGGGGAAGACTGTAATAGTTCGAACCTGACCCATATTTATTTATTTAAATCATGTTTATTTATTAATTAATCATGTTTATTTGTTTAACTTATGTTATTCTTTTCATCATTTAAGGTTATCTAATTAACCAAATCATGTCTACTGATTCAATTGCCCCCCAATTTATCTAATCAATGAATTCCATTATGTTTTCTAAACTTTCCGCATTCAACTATCGTATTTAATCATTCCAATTAGAAGATATTTCATTTTGGGACTCACTTTGCAAATTAAGTTTTATTTATCATTTAAATCGGGTGAGTCGATCGTAGGCCTCGGTAAGCATGATTTAACGATTAATTATTTTCCTTTCCATCGGAAACCTTAATCCCAAGCCTTATAAAATTCTCTAACGCAATCTTCACTTATTTTCGGGCCCAAAATCAAGCCAAAAACCCATGATTTAGGTCTGTTACTTGTGTTTGTTTATCACTAATTATCATGATTTGCACTTAAATTATACTTAGCAAAAAGCAATCATATGTATGTTTTTAAATCAGCCAATTAGCAAGATAAGGCTAAAGAAAAATATCTAGACAAGGAAAACACCCATTTCTCCTCTTCCACTCTCCGTCCTTATGCATGGCCAACCCCCTGCTGTGTTTTTGCTGCTGCTGCCGCCGCCACTGATCAGGCTATCGTTGGCCATCAGCCCCACCGTCAAGCACCGCCAGCCTTGCCCACAACCAGCAGCTACTGCCTACACCTCTCTCTTTCAAGCTTGAAGTGAGGAAAGCCTTGACTTGATTTTGATTTATTTTTAATTTTGGGGTTGTTCTAGTTATGATTATTGTTTATATGATCCAAATAAGTGTTATTATGTAATTCTTATTGAGTTTAGTGATGTCTAAAGTTGTGGGCGATGAATTGGAAGCGTGATCAAATGAGTTGAATCATGAAAGTTAAATCCAAGCTTGCTTGTTTCATTTGTTGTGATTTTGATATGCATTATGTATATGAGGCCTTAAATGATCTTTTTATATCTGATTGTGATAATTTGGAATAATTTCAAGTGAGGATTTATGTGAAAAAGGAAGAGAAAGCTAAAACAGTGAAGGCTGAAAATTTCAGAAAAATATAATAGACTTCGGGATCAAACTAGGAATGATTGACCCATGAGAAAATTATGATTTTTGGTGGATAGATAGGTCAATGTGTTCTATTTCAAATGGCTTTGAATCGTCTTAATCCGAGGTCCGTGGAAAACGTTATGGTCATTTTACCCAAACTGTGCAGAATGGACCAAAACTGATACACTTGTATTTTAGCCCTATTTTGGGAACTCTATTGTGGGAATCATATTTTGTGTTGCAAATGAAAGCTCTTTAAGACTTCTTAATCTTTCCATATTGGGGTTTTCAGTCTCCATTTGAGATCAAGAGTGAAAGTCTCCATTTGAGATCAAGAGTGAAAGTTATGAATTTTTGAAGTGAACTGACCTGCTTTGGTGCAATTGGACACTTATTGCAACCTCTGTGCAGTGTATACTTGGAGGAAAATTCTAAAAAATTTTATGTAGATTTTCCATATTATTTTTGAATTTTCTATAATATTTCATAAATTTTGGTTGAGTATTTTGAGTTTGGTGATTTCAAAAAGTATTTCGAATAATTGTGTAAAGAGCAATAATAAAGATTGAGAGAGATTGATTATGCACTCATTTTGCATATTTTGGGCCAAGCAAGGTTATTTAAGGGGGAAATAAATATTCATAAATTTTTATGGAGCTTTTAACTTGATTAATGAGAAAGAAGAAGACAAATATACAATTTAAGACCTTATTTATGACTTTTGAATCAATTATGGATTTTATAAAGAAAATACCATGTTAATGAGTTTAATAGCTTCTATTGAGTTCAGTGACTGATTTGGGGTGTAATTCTATATCTAATAGATTTATGAATGAAATATGAGAAGTAGGAAGAGTCGTGACTCAAAAATCATATTTATCAGATCAACTTATTGCAGTTTATGCTTTTTTTGGAATCAAGATATGTATCACTTGGCCTCAAACCTTAATCACTTATTTGATTCAGAATATATCAAATGTATTTATCAAGCCAATCTAGTGTACTCGTTATTATCCTTAACCAAGCTATACATCAGCGAACCTTAAACCTATATCAGTAACCTATTTCAGAAAAAGCCACAACCACTCTCTCAATTATCACTATCAAGGCATTTTCATTTGTAATGTCACTTATCTCATTGTGGACTATTTTACTTTCATTTACTTTATATTAGATTTAATTAATTTTATTAATTCGATTTTGAAGTTATATTGAAATACTCCAGTTATGTATATCATTCAATTACTCAATTGTTGTTACACATACTTTTACTTACTCAATTATGTGAGTAAAGATTGTTTACTTACTATGCATACTGACAATGACATATATGAAATAGAGTCGAGGCCTAGTTATCGTTCCCCATTATGCATAAGTGTTATCAAGTCAAAACACATTTATCAAGTCAAATAACATTTATGAAACAACTGACTTGTATTAAGTCAGATGACATTTTTAAAGACTCAAGGTATGTCCATCGCCTGTATCTTCAGAAAGCAGAATATGTTTATCAAGTTACAACTCTTAATGAGTTTATCAATGAATCAGTTTATACAGTGATTTGCCATTTAACTTGTGACTTCGTCAGTTATCATCTATAGGGTATCAGCCCATCATTTACCCGCGCGGCTTCAGGCCAACTCTTGACCGGATTAACAAGTGTACACCTATGTATAGATTACATCATTGCAAGGGGTTCACATCCAGATAACAATGAACAATTCAGTTTTATATTATTTCATTTTCATTGGTATTGCAAACTAAATGAATTGCAAAAGCGAGTACCCATCAACAGTGTTTCTATGTTCATTTTACAATATAGAAATACATATACTGAGTTTTTGCTCACATTTTCAAATTATTTTCATGTTTTCCATTTTTGGTGATGAAGTATCATATATTTTTCCTTTTAGCAAGCCCTTTTAGAAGTCATTAGATACTCACAGTGGATTCAGCATAGCATGAATGTTGGGATCAATCTAGGGGTCAAGTTGGGTCTATATTCAATATACTTGTATAGTGTGGAGTGCGAGTTAGCACATGGTATGATTAAGGGCCCGTTTGGTTTACTTGGAGTGGAATGGAATGGAATGGGATTTGAAATCTAGAAGGAATAGAATGTAATTTGATTCTTTGAAATCATGCGTTTGGTTTAATAAAGGAATGGAATCAAATTTTTTATTTTTTACTTTTTTATAT
>NCQV01067410.1:4674-16047 GCA_002740545.1 Lophocereus schottii
ATCCTCACCTTGCAATTCGAGTTTTTGTTTTGTGAAATCATCAAAATTAGGCCTTGATATTTATGAATTAAGCGATTTAATTATCTTTATGACAATCTCAAATATTTTGGAAAAAAAAATTCGCAAACGCGCTCGGTTTCAGTTCTTTCTCAAAACCCGAGCCCGTTTAGGGCCGTTTGTGACGCAACAAGTCTTGAGCCTCATTTGTTTAGCTAAACTCACTTAATTAAGCCTTGATTAAGCATGATATTTTTGACTTTTCTACCTTCATTTTTAGCCAAGTAAAATCCCATATAAAAGGCAAGATTTTTCACTTAGCTTCATTTCAACCAAGCATCCAAGTGACTCTCTCTCTCTTCCCTCTCCTCCTTCTCTCTCTACACGGCCATACACAGCAAATTCTCCACCATTTCAGCCACCTCTCAACCACCAAAAATCCATAAAACATCCCCCACTCACCACCCCTAAACACCTCTTACACTTCCATAGGCACCAAGCATATCTTCTAACACTTTTCAAGCTACATATTCTTAAAAAGGAGTTTGAGTTGAGGATTGGTGAAAAAAATGAAGGAACACACTAAAGCAGTGCTGCTGGAATTTTCAGAAAAATAGGGTAGTCTTTGAAATGAAACTGGTAATGATTCGCCAATCCAAAACTTCTGATTTTTGGTGGGTAGATAAGTCAGTGTGTTAGCTTCAAAATGGCTCTTGAATCGTATCAATCCGAGATCTGTGGAGAAAGTTATGGTCATTTTACCGAACCTATACAGGATGGGTTTAAAACTGATATGTTGGTGTTCTAACCCCTTTTTAGGAAACCTAGCATGGGAATCATGTTTTGAGTCCTTGGTAAACATTTTAGAGGCCTTCCTAAACTATTTATATTGAGGTCTTACGTCTCATTTTGAGGTCAGGACTATAAGTTGTGGATTATTCTTTCCGTACCCTCCTTTTAAACCCTTATGTTCTAAACTTGCTACCATGTCTTAAATCACATTTCTTTGGTTTATATCAATATCATTTTGGTTACTCATGAACTATTGTAATTGATAAATATCAACGCCTAATTTCGATGATTTTCCAAAAAAAACTCGAATTGCAAGGTGAGGGCCCATTAGATTTTCCCACTTGAAATAACAAAGGAAACGATGATTTAAAAGCGACGAAATTAATCACATATATTAATGAAAAGAATAAATATAATATAGGGTTGGACTATTACACAAAGGTCTGTGGAGCAACTTGCTTTGAAGATATTCGTACAATACATGGTGTCTTACACCTTACATTTACGTCAACATGCATAACATTGGGGTTGCTTAGTGATGCTGGTGAATGGCATACTACCTTGTATGAAGCATCAACCTAGGATTCAGGTGTTCAACTACGAAGTATGTTTTGCTCTATGCTGATGTTCTCTAAGATTGCTAACCCAGTTAAGTTATGGGATGCAAATTGGGTCTATTTAACAGACGAACTTCTCAATGCCATATGATGGCAAATAGGAAACCTAGATATAGATTTATCATCTACCGAGTTATAGAATCTTAAACTACCTAAGATAGAATGTATATTGGACTACTTGAGATAGAACGTATCTTAAATGGAGATGAAAGATCGCTAAAAAATTCCCTGCGAATGTCGCTTCTTTCTATCCAGGCTGCAGTTCATTCAACAAATCGACTTATTATAGATGAACTTGATTATGATACAAATCTAGAAACATCAAGATTTGAAAGCTTAGTAAGAGGGTTGAACTCAGATCAGTATCATGTGTTCAGATTAGTACTCGATATTCATAATAGAGGTGGATGGGGTTGTTTTTATATATGATAGTGGTCGCATGGGAAAGACTTATCTTTGAAATACCTTAATCTCTAAATTTCAATAAAAGCACATTGTCCTTGGCATAGTATCCTCAAGAGTTGCTTCTTTATTGCTACCTAAAGGGAAAACAATACACTCAGTATTCAAGACACCCTTACAACTTGATGAGACTTTAGTTTTTCACTTTGATAAGAGGTCTGAATGTGTGGAGCTCATCTATAAAATAATGTTGATTGTCTGGGATGAAGCGCCAATGACGAATCATTTAGCATTTGAAGTAGTTGATCATCACCTCAGGATATATGTGATAATCAGAATGCTTTTAAAGAAAAATTGGTCCTTCTCAAGGGGGATTTCAGACAGATACTTCCCATGGCTATACATGAGAGTCGTGAATCTATCGTTGCAGCTACGCTCCATCGAGCGTCATTCTAGAATAAACGTAGTATTTCGCATGTGTGTATAAACATGAGGCTATAACGAATAGATGAATCCAATGAGACTATTCAAAAAGTAAAGGAATTTGCTTGATGGACATTACAACTTAGGAAAGGTCAAGTGCAGGGAATTTCTATTTTAGATAAGGGAGAGCCAAATTGGATTAAGATACCTAAGGATTTTCTCATACGAGATGACTAGGATGGTCTGTAAAATTTGATTGCATTAATTTATCCCAATTTTGACGCTAAATATAAAGATTGATCATATCTCTGTCAAATGAAGGATTCTTGCACCCACAAATGATGATGTTGATGAAATAAATACAATCATGTTGTCTATGCTCCTTGGAGATGTCAAAAGCTATATGAGTTGTGATACTCTTTCTAACTCTAACGGAATTATTGCATTTATCAAAGATTTCGGGTCTGCCAAATCATTGTCTAGATCTTAAAGCTGGTGCGCCTGTTATATTCTTAAGAAATTTGAATCAATCAATAGTTTTGTGCAATGATACTCGATTGATTAAGGATGACAATGGGGCGGATCGGGGACGGGGGTTGTATGCCTCGTTCCCGTCCCCGCTGGGCACCCAAGTCCTCGTCCCCGTCTCCGTCTCTATTCCCCACTGTGGGGAAAAACCTCTCTCCATCTCCATCCCCGGTGGGGCCCCAATCCATAACGAGGATTACCCACTGTCTTTACAACTAGTTATAGTCCATAGTCCAATATGCAAATTTCAAAGACCAATCCAATTTAAATATAACACCACATTCAAAAATCCATCGAAAGTCCGGTATCCATACTACAAATTAAGATTCTAACACAAATATTACACGTTTTTAACCACTAAGGCTGCAAGTTCAATACAACTCTTAATCAAGTCTAAAGTGAATTGCAAAAGCAAAGTGAAATAATGTCTTAGCATAGAAGATAGTATTAGTAGCATTCCAGTAGGCAACATTAGTCCAATCCTGAAGCAAGCACCCTGTCATTACAAGGAAGAACTATTAAAACAAAATTTCCCAGGATCAAACTACACATACGTTCATTTTTCTTCATTTTTTTGGGGGGGGAGGGGAGAAGATCTCAACATAATTAATCATAGTAGCAAATAAACATAGAAAAAAAAGGGGTCTGTAAATAAAACGGGTTTAAGCTAGTGTCTTAGTCTGAATAGGAAAGAAGCTAGGCAGAGTTCTGCTCTTTGCTAGTCTGCATCTCATTGCTGATTCAAAAGTAATGAAATGTACTTCCCAAAGAAATCAAAAAAGAAAAAGAAATTTCCTACTTTCCAAAGAAATTAAAAAAGAAAAAGAAATTTACCTGGAAGAGATAGACACAGTGCCACTTCTTTCCCATCTAACAAAAAATATAAATAAACAATGAACTAATGATCATAAATAAACAAATTTACTTGGAAGAGATAGACACATACTTTCATTTTTCTTCTTTTTTTTTGGAGAAGATCTCAACATAATTAATTCTAGTAGCAAATAAACATGGGAAAAAAGGGGTTTAACCCTCGATAATTTACCTAAGTGTTCTAGGTAACGGGATCATCATCATTCTCAACATCAGCATCATCATCAAAAGAAGTACGATGATAAGATGTAACTTCTTTCCCATCTAACAAAAAATATAAATAAACAATGAACAAATGATCATAAATGATAGAAAATGAATATTAATATATGCTAAGAATATAAAAAAGAAGAAAAGTATACCTTCTTACTCCATTCAAGACCAAAGCCAATCTCTAGCACACATCAAAGCTTCTAATGTCTTGGGATGTAAGCGATTAAGATGCGAACTTACAAACCTCCCTCCAGTACTAAATGCAGACTCAGATTCGACTGTGGAAACTGGTATGCCATAGATGTCTCTAGCAATCCTAGATAATATAGGACACCTCGACTCACATCCCTTCCAATAAGCCAAAATGTCAAAGGTGTCCGAAGGTGGGATCACATCTTCTTCTAAATATAAATCCAACTCAGATTTTTGTGGTGCAGGAGGATCCCCCTTGATCTTTTTTTTGACATATATCTTCCATGCTTCTCTTTTTACTACATCCATTGCCTTCAGAGGTGAGATTAGATACATGTGTGGAATCACTATAAACACTAGGAATTGGACCATGTCTTTCACTTGCTTATTTAAACTTTTGATGATGATCATTAAATAAAGCATAACAAGTATCCTTAACCAAATCCACCTTGTCCGATACATCAAAATCATAAATCGTAGTATAACAACACTTAACATATTCAACTTATATCTAGGATCCAAAACACATGCAACTCCCATAATGCCATTAATTATATCATAATATTTCTCCTATTTGTCAAGCATCTCTTCTGCTATGGTTTTGATCATCAAATCCGAATCAAAAAGTCAATCACCCAAAGCAAGCCTAATATCAAACACTTTTGAAAAATAAACATTTGCAGTGGGATACTTAGTGCTCGAGAACACTTTAGTCACA
Organism: Lophocereus schottii; assembly: GCA_002740545.1. Classification (NCBI taxonomy): domain Eukaryota; kingdom Viridiplantae; phylum Streptophyta; class Magnoliopsida; order Caryophyllales; family Cactaceae; genus Lophocereus; species Lophocereus schottii. The sequence continues at coordinate 9,430 of NCQV01067410.1, forward strand.
TCAAACAAAGTCTCCAACTTCTCACAAATATCTCTAGCTTTATTCCACTCTTTATCGTTAGGCAAACATTTATAATTACGTTCCCTTTTCACCAACTTTGGAAAAACTTCTCCATACAATAAAGTCATTTGAAGCACCAAGTAAGTTGAATTCCATCTTGTCCTACAATCAAGTTTCAACTTTTTGGAATAAACCACACTTAAGCTATCACAAGCTTGTTTGAAAGTTTTCTCTCTTTTAGGTGTTGCTCTCCAATATGCTACACTATCACGAATCTTTTCAATTGAGCCTACAATGATTCCCAATCCATCATTAACAATCAAATTAAGTATATATGCACAACAATGCATATGGAAAAACTTACCCTTCAAAGGAAATGCCCTTATATCCAACCTATCTTTAAGGATCCCAATTAAATCATCATTAGAAGAACAATTATCAACTGTGATAGAGGATAATTTCCTATCAAGGTTCCATTCTGAAAAGCACTTCAACAACTCTTCAGCATTAGCCTCAACGGTATGAGGACATGGAACATATGAAAACCTAGTAAAAAAATAAAAATGAAATGAGTTTCATTACTTTTAAAAAAAATTAGGTATAAGATAAATAATACATAAAACAATAATTAAAGAGACAAGCAATACCTTAAAATCCGACTTTGCAGGATCCATGTATTATCAACCCAATGAGCGGTAATGGCCATAAAACCACGCTTTTGATTTTAAGAAATCCACATATCCGTAGTCATAGCCACCTTGCTATTAACACTTCCCAACAACCTCATTGTTTTAGATTTTTCATATTCAAACACTTTAAGAATATCAGTCTTGAGAATGGTCCTCAATATCATCTTAAAAGAAGAGTTAAGAGCCTTTGAATACCTTCTAAATCCAACATGTTCTACAATATTTAGAGGGTATTCGTGCATTATAACCATACTAGAAAGCTCCTTCCTCACCTCTTCTTCATCTTAAACATTATTCATAAGAAGAACTTTCCCTTTTTTTTCCTTCGAAAGTTTCTATCTTCAATTTCTTTTGGGAAAAATCTTGGGTAATGTCCCTATGTTTTCTCATAGGGCAAATGTCTTGATGATCTCTCAAATGCGTAGTTCCTTCTAAATTCACCTCCAAGTGCTTTCTTACAATATTTACAAATAGCTTTCTCTTTACCATCCCTAACCTCAAGATAATAATGTGCCTAAACTTTTGAGATGAATTTCCTTCTCTTTGCCAATTGTAATGTTGTTCCATCATCCTCCATTGCATTTGGAGTTCCTCAAGAATCAACATTAGTTCTGGTGTTGGTGACATTAGTGTTGGCATTTGGAGTTTGATTTTCATTTTGTCTATCTTTATTTGTGGAACAAGGAGATGGGTTACGGCGACCAGATGGGCTGGGGCCACTAGCCATTAGTCTGCAAAAATGCAACTTTTAGCGCTCATAAATAACCAAAATCAATCAAAAATTTTAAATAAAAGATCATGCATCTTCATCAACCATAAGTGGACAGAGGCAAACTACAAAACCAATGAGGGGACTGAGGTAAATAACACAACCAGCAATAACAACAACAACAACTCCCGGTGTGGGTTCCGCTTTCACAGGGTCTGGGGAGATCCAGCTGTACGCAACCTTACCCCTACCGGTATTCCTACCCATAGAGAGGTTGATTCGTAAATAACACAACCAGCAAGGAGAGAAAAAGCCATGTATCTTCATCAACCATAAGAGCACATAATACTTGTAAGACTCTAACCAACCAAATCCATGTTCGCAATAAGAAACCAAATAACCTTAAAGAGCTTAGAATTAAATTGAAAGAATGCTTACAAATAAGAAACCAAATAACCAGCAAGGGAAGAAAAGACCATGAATGGGACTGAAACTCCCATGTTCACACTAGTAAATGAAACCAATAAGAGAGCACCCACAGACGAAAATGCCAGACAACATTCCCTACTGGTAAATAAAGAACATTAAATTGTCCCTAACAAAATCGAAAAAATAGTGACAGCCATGGCTACAAAAGCATTACTTCAAATTGGGGTAAAGGACTGAGGCAACAAAGCAAAGCTTACAAATAATATATATATATATATATATAGAGAGAGAGAGAGAGAGAGAGAGAACCAGCCATGGTAGCAAACAGATCTGAGGAAAACCCAAAAAAAAGAACATTTGTCAGATGTCTTACCATCGAGGGCCTAACAACAGCACTGGGTGAGAGGCAGCGGTGGTGGCGTTGAGGGGCACAGTGGTGTCGGTGAGAGGCGTTGGTTGTAAAAGGAGAACAAGAGATAAAGAGGAAAGATTGCAGGGCGTAGATGGGCAGAGCAGGTGGGCAGGCCAGAGGTGCCGGTTGTGTCGGCGAGGGGCACGGCACTGCGGCTGAGGCTGGTTGTGGCCATGGCATGACTGTGAGGCAGAGCAGATGGGTAGCCCAGAGGCACTAGTGCCCGGTTGTTCGAACGAATGAAGGAGAGCAAGAGATGGAGGGGAAAGATAGAAAAAATGAGAGTTGAAAATGAACATCAGTATTCAGTAATTAGTTTATATACTTGGGGTTTTTGCTGCTAAAATTACAAAGATACCCCCACAAATTTTTTAAAAAAATTTTAATTTGAGGGTGTTTTCATAATTTTAATTGGATGCAGAGACGGGGATGGGGATTTTTCACAACCAGATTATCGGGGATGGGGGCAGAGATGGGGATAAATCCCTGAATGAGGGAATGAGGACGGGGACGGACCGATGTATGCCCCGTCCCCATGCGAGGATTGATTTTTCACCCCGTTCCCATCCCCATCCCTGTTGGGGACGGGGATTTTTCCCAACTTCGGGGCGGGGCACCGACGGGGATAGGGATTCCCCTCCTAATTCGCATCCCTACGATTGATTGCTAGTAAAATAGGGGATAGAGTGATTGAGGCCAAAGTAATATCCAGGTCAAAAGTTTGAGAAACTTTTCTAATACCTAGAATTGATTTAACCCCATCCAATCTTCCAAATCTACAACTTAAAAGAAGACGGTTCCTCTAAAATTGGCGTTTACAATGACGATCAACAAAAGTCAGGGGCAAATATTGAATAGAGTTGGCGTATACCATCCAAGGCCCGTGTTTAGTCATGGCCAACTTTATGTTGCACTGTCATGTGTTTCATCTCCTTCCAAATTAAAAGTATTGTTTTGTAATAAGAGAGGTATTCTAGTAGATGTTACAAAAATTTGGTGTATAGGAATGTACTGAACTATTTGTAGATTATTGTATCGTATAGTTTATTTGTGGTTACCTATTGTATGCATTAATATATTCATCTTATATCTGCCTTTCAACAATAATAATCTCATCCTCATAAAAGTCAACTTCAAGTGTTTTCCAATGACAATTAATAAAAGTCAAGGTTAAACATTACAATATGTAGAAGTTTATCTTTCTAAGCATGTGTCCTCCCACAGTCAACTATATGTCACAATCTCTTATGTCACCTCTCCTTCAGGGCTAGAGTTTTTAATTTGCAACAAAAGGAATGTGTCACAATATGACTAAAAATATTGTATACCTTGAAATTTTAATGACATTCTGGATACTTTGTTAGTCCCTTTCCAATCATATAATAATGGTGTTATTTACATTAATATTCTTGCTTTCACAATTTATAAAACCCTAGGAATTTAGATGCTTTTTGATTGAGTGGTTTGTGGAATTTTGATGATGAAACTTCTTTTAAGTGGGGTAGAATATAAAACCCTGAAAAATCATATTCATAATCCTCGAAGAAGGGTAAGATGACCGTTAGTGCTTGAGCTCATAAGTGATACTTTAGAGCGATCACTCATTTAGTTAGGATTTCAGGCCGAGCTGCCGAGCCCATTGTTCATTTTGGGCCTAATCCAAGACATTTGATGAAGAATTATTAGTTTTAAATTTATTTTGAAGTTAATAAATTATAAAAGAAAAATTAATTTGAAGTTAATAAATTACAAAACAAAAAATTTGGATTTTTGAAATATAAATTTTATTTGCGAAAATCAGATGTTATTATTTAAAGTTCTCTTTCAAAAGTTCAAATTTTAAAGATTTTAATTGGGAGGTAATTGGGATATTAAACATACCCTAATATTCAAATATGTCAAAGCCCTAGCTAGATTTTTTTCCCCCTCTCTTGAGCATGCAGCCAAGGGTCACACAAAAAAAGAAAAAATTAAAGCCCTATTTCTTACGTGAAACCCCCATCCCCCAAGCAACTCTCGTCTTACTTCTCTCTCTCCCCACAACCCTAGCACCCCTATCCCTGTCCCCTTTAACCACCACCACCACTTTTAGCAGCAGTCAGCCGCCGCCACCACCATGCTGCCGCTGCCCACTATGCCACCCACCAAAACCGCCAAGCCTCCCTCCTTCTTGATTATTTGGATGAGAAAGTTTGATTTTTAGGGTGAGAAAGTTTAGTTTTAGGGTGGTTTTAGTTTAAAATATTTATACTCTTAAAGAATTGATTTTTACAGCACATTCACTCAGTTTCTATACTCTAAATACTTCTTTTTCATGATTGAAATATGATTTTCAGATTTTGGGATGGTTTGAAAGCATACATATAAGCATCTCGCCTCTTACTCTTATGTTCAATGTAAGCAGAAAACTTTCTCCTCAAAACCTCTCTTCAAAAGTGGGCTGGTATAGGTTTTATTTATTTTAGAGTTGGTATTGATAATTAGGAGTAGTTTTAGATTCATTTGGGTGAGTTTAGTTGCATGAAAAATGTGATTTCGTGCATGGGACTTAAGGTTCATTAATACCAGAAACTGCCCTTGCAATGCACCAACTTTACTGAATAAACTGCTTTTATGTGCTATCCCAAAAATAATTAAAAACTTCGTGAGTGTACATCTATGGGTTTATTTGTAAAATAATTTTGAATCATGAATTTTGGACTTAAAATTAAGGAGAAATAAATTTTCTCCCGAGACTGCACAATTTCATGGCAGTGTGGAAAGACGTGAAGTTTTGAGGTAGTTTTGTGGATTTTTAGGAAAATGCTTAAAACAAAAGTTGTGGTAGACCAAAATAACTTTCTATATGAAATTAAACACCTCTATATGAGATTTGTAAGAGAAGATATGGCTTCTGTAAGTTAGGGTATAATCCTGACCTGAAACTGCCCTAAAGCCCTAATAGGTTTAAATTGCATTAATTGTTTTTTTTAGGTATTTTAGTTTTTAAAAGTGGCATGAGTTCCTAAAATCCAAATCTAGGGGTGTTGGTCCTACTCAAGTGGTCCTAGTGGCATGATTGACATTTGGGTTGAAAAGGAATAGTTCTGGATGTAAAAATTCACTTGGGTTAGTACATGTTATAACGCTTCAATTTTATTGTTTTGCCCCAATACTCTAGTTTAAGCTCAATCTAGGTACTTACGCTTCTTCGAGGTAATGTCTACGCCCTAATTCCCCTTGGTTACTCTTTTGAAATGATTTTCGATGTTTATGAATTGTTATGAGACGTATGCCAAGGGGACTTTATGTGAAAAATGTGAACTACAATTTGCGATTTTATGATTTTTTGAATGTGGAACACCATGTGGTGGTTGAATGTTTTGTTTAAGCAGTTCATGATTTAAGTGCGTTTGTTAAGTAAATAGAAGACTGTTTGAGGTGGGTTGGGCTTTCGGTAAGCCAAATAGAATTATTCATAATATACTAATCCTAAAGTTAAAGACTAAGGCGAGTTTGCGGGAGACTACCTCTTGAGATCAAGGTAGGCTTACCTTGATTAGTTCATAAGCGCTTAACGTGTATATCATTTTGGGGTTATGTTACTGCATTTTAGGGAGAATTATGTGCCTTATGTGATAATTTAGACTCCTTTTCCCATTTTACACTCGAATTTGATGATATTTTGTAGAAATTGGCTAAGAGAACTCGAGTTTGTCATAAAGATCAATGAAGAATTATGAAGGATATAAGAACCCACAAAAATTAACAACAAAACCTACAAGAGATATGGTTTACCTGGGTATATATCATGGATAACCCAGGATAACATACACAGTCAACCCGGGTTGACTAGAATCAACAAGGCAAAGTGACCAGAGGGCATCACGGTCTGCCTATGGCGCCTGCCACGGACCGTGGTGAATAGAGAAACTGTTGCTTCTTCATTTTTCCTCATCGTGTGGCTGAGATCGATCGAGTTTTTCAATAAATAGGGCATCCTCCAGTAGTAGAAAACACACCCCACCATCTCATCTTATACACCTTTCCTCTCTTCAAGTAGATTAGTTTAGATTAGATTAGAGGGAGAGAGAGATAGAGTTGAAGTGAAGACTTGCAAGGACTCCATCCCGAGTTTGCGATTTACATATTAATGTGTGATTTTTGGCTGAGCAATTCTTCTCTCTTCTCTTCTCTTTCCTCTTTAGATTTATCATTTTAGAGTAGTTAGTTGTTTAATCTTTGATTATGTGAGTAGTTAATTTTTGTCTCGGGATTTGTTAGTTTCTGAAAGTGTAGTTAGATCACGTTTTAATTTATATAATAGCACTTATCTTCATGATTGGTTTAATTTCGTTCTATCAAGTGTTATTCATATTGTGAGTGGATTTTTGCCCAAA
>NCQV01067411.1:7566-24901 GCA_002740545.1 Lophocereus schottii
GGGATGCATTCTAATTAATGTAACATAAATATCATGAACAATAAATGCAAATCATTACAGAATCATCGAATAAAAATTAATTTGACAATAAAGCATAAAACTTGTGTCAAAATAATTAATTTAGCATGGTTTCAAATAGGTTATGCTACGTATAAAAAAACTACTGTCATATATTCAAACTTCTAACCCGTAAAATATCCAAACAATTCATGTTTGATAACCAACACAACTAAATAAAATAAAAGAAATAGTACTGTCATTAATACTATAAATATGATCAAGATGAAGATGGCCTGGGAGGATGTATGTGTGATGATGTTGGTGCATGATGGCGATATGATGATGATGATCATGCTGAAATCGGCTTTAAGGAGGGGGTTAAGATGATTGTTTTGCCCAAAATCATGCATTGTTTTAATAATTATTTCGATTATATGATATATATTATTTCGTCTAATTTACTCTATTTTATATATTTTTCAAGTTTAGCATTAATACAATAAAGAGGAGAAGAGAAAACATCGAAGTTCGGGTTTTACACGCTAGGCTATCAAGTCGGTCCAAAATAATGATTTATGGAAAATATTATTTTCATAATGATTTATTTGGATTAGGGTTATAAGAGTTGAAGAAAAACTAGAAGACTTGGAAGAGAAAGAGTCTAAGAGAAAAACCCTGGTAGCTAAAACCCTAACTCACTCTCCTCATCATCATATATAATCACCTTCATCAACCCCACGCTACACCTCCACGATTGCCCTCCTTCACCATATTCTTTATCATCATCTTCACAAAACATCAACCCCCCACGGCACAGCCTCCCCTCCGTCACGCATCTTTATCTCCTACCATCCTCATCATATCCCTGCCATCACACCATCAAGCCACGGCACAGCCTCCTCCTCCCGCATAATCACCATTAATCCCCCTTCAACCCTCACACACCCATCATCATCATCATCATCTCCTTCACAACATAGCCGTGACATACAAAGTAGCTATTTTTTTATTTCAATTGTACTTCTTTTATTTCTTTTCTTTGTGTTGTTTAGATTATTGTTAAACATGAATTATTTGGGTGAATCTTGTGATTCAATTTTTAATATGAGCGAGTAATTTTCCTATGCTTAGCATAATCTATTTGAAACCATGCTAGATAAATTATTTTGAAACAAGTTTCATACTTTATTGTCTAGTTGATTTTTTTTTATGATTCTCTAGCGATTAGTATTTATCGTTCATTATATTCGTGTTATATTAATTAGAATGAATGCTAGTTAGTTTAATACGAATTCATATGATAGCTTAAAAGACTTTAATACGTAAAAATTATAGTCTTTTAGGCATTAGTATCACCCTAATTAATCATGAATGATTCAAACCCATCTCTTTTAATTAGGTAATTGTTATAGATCTTTGTTAAATCAATTTACTGGTAAATTAGTTACAAGACGTTAGATGATATTTTTCTAATATATAATGCTCTAGTTTAATTAAATTCTTCTGCTGGTGTGACGGTTATCAACATTAGTAGGGTTCATATTAGGATTGGACCTAAATAAACTATAATATAAGGAAAAACAGGGAAAATCCGCTGGTGACTGTCTTCTACAGTCTAACTCATGGATAAAATCGATCTGTATGTTGATGATAAATATTAATTTACATGTTGGATATAGATTATGCTAAGTACTTTTCAGAAATTTGGTAACTTTGACAATTATTTGTTATTTTTAGTTAATTTGTTTAGTTTGTCAATTTTTATTCTTCAATTATTAGTTTTAATATAAATTTTGTTCACCCCCCCAAAAAAGTAATCTTTTAGGAGTGTCTTGATAATATTAGATCAGTTAGATTTTGATTTTTAGTGTTATTATAATTTTCAGATTTAATTTATATCCTATTTTGCTTTTTGATTACCGGTTTGTTAGAAATTAAGCTAAAAACAGCTCCTTTTGTGTTTTTTTCAAGTTTTAATCCCTCCTAGGGTTTATATAGTGTCATAATCTATCTCTATTTAATTTGGGAATTTTTGAAAATTATTTGATAATTTTTTAGAATTATTTCGTGAATTGGATATGTCCAGGTTTTGTTTTAATAAATATGAAAAATACATTTTTAATTTTTATTTCATGTTTTTTAGGTGTTATTAAGTCCAAAAAATTATATCCTTAAATTTGGGTATTTTTGGGTATTTAATTTCATATTTATATTAGTGTTGTTTATTTGTTTTCTAATTTTAGATTTAATTTTTTGTTTCGTTTTTCTGGAGTTAATTTTCTATTTTAATTTTTCTGAAATTAATCACTTATAATTCTGAGGTTATAAACTTATAAACTTGAGGAATGTTAGTTTAGGTTACTGTCTGTGATTGTTTTAATATTAATTTTCTGTTTGTTATTTTTTGTTTAATTTTGAGTTGAATATTGTGTTATTATTTCAGTTTTTATTTTTCAGATTATTTAGGATAGCTATTTACTGTTTTATTTCCATAATTTAATTTAGAATATTTAGGAGTAATATTAAGTATTTTTCCAGATGTTTATTTATTAAATTTGATTTATTTTAGAAATACAAAGAGAACAAGAAATAAATTAGAGTAGTAAAATCATTTAGAATTAAACTAGCTTTTTGACATAATCGTTTCTCGTGGGATCGATCCCTAGTTTCCTATGGTATAAATATTATTTATAAAATCAAGGTAGTGGTTAAATTTGTAGCTCCACGACAAGCTTTTCAAATTTTGGTGCCGTTGTCGGGGAAAGAAAATAAAATCGTTAGTTCACTTCTATTTAATTTTACTACTTTTATTGTTTTGCTTTAACTCTAGTATTTTAATTTTTTGTAGATTGCCCATAATGTATGAAATGAAGAAGTGGTAAGGAAATTGGAGAGGATAGAGAGCAAATGTTGGAATCTAAAAACAAAGAAGGTTGTCCTAAACCAGTAAGTCTTAAGATTGAAAAGGTAAGAATGTCCACTCTTCGGGAACTTGCTGCCCCTAACTTAGAAACCCAACCTACATCTATTACTTATGCTGCATTAGATAAACCTCCAAAATTTAATTCTGGATTCATTAATCTGTTACCCAAGTTTCATGGATTAGCTGGAGAGGACACATACCATCATATTAGTGAATTCCTTATTACATGCTCTGCTATGGCGCCCGAGGGGATTCCTGAAGACCAAATTAGATTGAGAGCTTTTTCTTTTTCTTTTCTTGGTAATGCTAAAGATTGATTGTATTACATGCCTGCTGGATCTTTCTCTACATGGACTGCATTGCATAAATTATTTTTAGAGAAAGTTTTTCCAGCATCCCGAATTGGATCTATTAGGAAGGATATATGTGATATCAAATAAATGAATGGGGAAACTTTTTGTGAGTATTAAGAAAGATTTAATAAACTGTGTGCTAGTTGTCCCCAACATCAAATAACTGAACAGTTATTGATTCAACATGTTTATGAAGGGTTACTTCCTATGGATCGTAATATGGTTGATGTTGCTAGTGGGAGGCTCTAGTTAATAAAACTCCAGCAGAGGCTAGAAATTTACTCAATCTAATGGCCCAAAATACTCAACAGTTTGGTGTTAGGGAGTCATAAATTAAAAGGATTAATGAGATTGGTTCTAGTTCATCTGTAGAAAGCCAGTTATCTTACATTACTGCTATATTGAATAAGATTGTCACCGGGGGAGTACAAAAAGCCGTCATTTATGGCATTTGTTGTCTAAAGGGGCATCCTACTGATGCATGTCCTACACTTTAAGAGGGAAATGTTAATGCTGTCTATTTTAACCAAGGTCAAAGGAGGTATGATCCATATTCTAACACCTATAATGAAGGATGGGGAGACCACCCTAACCTCATGTATAGCCCTAAAACCGGTCCACCTGGTTTTGATCAAATATCTCATCAATCTTCTAATCAAGATAAGACCAACTTCCTATTAGAACAAGTCCTTAAAAAAATGGATGATAGGTTCCAGATTATAGAGACAACTCTTAAGCAGGTTCAAGAGAGACAGACTGTAATTGATATCATAGTTAGCAACTTGTAGGCTCAAATGCAAAATAGATTACCATCTCAACCTTACCCTAACCCTAAGGATTATGTTAGTGCCATAATACTTAGGAGTGGGAAAGGGTTAAAAGAACCTAGGAAGAGTGGAGAGTTAGAAACTGAGTTAGAGGTAAAAGGGGTTGAACCTGAGTTAGATACAGATTCTAATCTAACTACTAAGGAAGTAGGAGAGAAGAAAAGAGAACCTTTTAAGCCAATTCCACCCTTTCCTAATAGATTTCGAAGCCCTACCTCTAAGGTGAATGAGGTTAACCAAGAGATCTTGGAGATATTTAGGAGGTAGAGATCAACATACCTCTCCTTGATGCCATTAAACAAGTGTCTCGTTAAGCTAAGTTCTTGAAAGAATTGTGTACTACTAAAAGGAAGTTAGTAGGGAATGAAGAGGTAAGTGTGGGGGAAAACGTGTCTGCAGTTTTTCAAAGAAAACTCCCACCTAAGTGCAAAGACCCAAATGTGTTTTCTGTTCCTTATAAAATAGGAAACCTTTACTTTGATAAGGCTACGCTTGACTTGGGTGCTTCCATTAATATTATGCCTAAGTCTGTTTATGACAAACTGAACTTAGGAGAGTTAAAGAAAACTGGTATAGTGATTCTGTTAGCCGATAGGAGCAGTATTTACCCAGATGGAGTGTTAGAGGATGTCTTAGTCCAAGTGAATGAACTTGTGCTTCCTGCTGATTTTTATGTGATGAACATGGGTGATGCATGTCATGATATTCCCATCTTACTTGGCAGGCCATTTTTGAAAACAACTAGGACTAAAATTGATGTGCGTGAAGGAGCATTAACCATGGAATTTGATGGTGAAGTGATTAAATTTAATATTTTTGATGCCATGAGATTTCCTGCTGATATGAATTACGTGTATGCACTTGATGTTATTGATGAATTGTCTCAAAATATTTATGACTTGTCCAATTAGGATGAATTTTTGACTGTGCTTACTAAGAGTCTTGATCATGCTGAGTTTCAAAAAGTGCCCTACCAGATTAATAATGATCTAGTGGAAGATATCTAACTAGAGGATCCAGGAGCTTCATAGTGTCAAGCCAACGACTGTAAACAAAGACGCTAGTTGGGAGGCAACCCAAAGTTTTTAGGGAAGTACCCATTTAATTTTTCTTTTATATTTCATTATTTGTATCTTTTTGCATGCATTAGGGCCAATGCATAAATTAAATGAGGTGGGGTGCATCCTGTATTTGATTCCTGCAGTATTTATTCTGGAAAAAAAAACAAAGAAAATCAAAAAAAAATTTCTTATAAATAATGCATGATATGAGTTTATGCTAGGCTTGCGTGCTTAAATTTTTTTTTTTCTAGCTATTTATGGTTTATTGTTTTATGAATGAAGACTTCTGAGCATGCTAGCTGTCTTTCAGAGAAGTTTGAGTTGATCCTCATATATCTCTTTAATGAGTAACTGTCATGATTATTCATCGTATTTGGTCATGTATTATATCCACTTCAAAGGCAATAAAATGACCTGATCATCTCCTAGACTATTGAATTAGTTGAAAAACTCATTAAAATTATTACTTTTCTTGTCTGTTTATTACAAAAGGGGAAAAAAAACGTGAAAAAGGAAAGGAAACAAATGTTAGATTACCAACATGGGTAGGAATAGGTGGCTCGGCACCTTTTCCCCTTAAGTTTAGGTCTCAAGTGAGCTTTATATATAGAGTAACCCATGATTGGAAGAGTCATGCCCCTTTTTGGGCCAATCAATGACTCGCCCCAAAACTAACAGTCAAAAAGAAATAAAGATGAGAATGAATTATTTGCTCCAGCACCTCTATTCAGGTGAGTATAAGACAGGAGTGCTTAATTTCTAAGACTCTATATGGGCCTCGAATATGTGCGCAAGTGGAGTTTGAAAAAAAAAAAACAAAAGAGGAAAAAGAGAAAAATAAATACAAGGCAAGTTTAGAATCAATTCAATGAATTATTCTATCTAGTTCAGCAATCTTATAGCCATAGCATGCCTCAATTTTTCTATCATAAATTTTTTAGACCTCTTGACCAGTGTATGCATATCTAAAAGAGATGGATAGTTATTAATCTTGTTATTTCATTAAGGAAATGTTGTGAGGTTGATGAAGAAACTCTTTGATAATCGCTAGATGTTTAGTAGTTATTCACTTGTTGGAAGGAAAACTAATTAATTTTCAACAAAACTATTTTAAAGCAAGCTAATACCTAGTGTAAATTTTATATGTATGCATGACTTTATAAGAAAGAAAGAGGGTCAATTTTTAGGTCGAGTCTAAGATTTTTTTACACGAGGATATCCAAAGTCTAAGTGTAGGAGAATTTGTTAAGCCAAAAATTATGCATTGTTTTAATAATTATTTCGATTATATTATATATATTATTTTGTCTAATTTACTTTATTTTATATATTTTTCTGGTTTACCATTAATAAAATAAAGAGGAGAAGAGAAAACGTCGAAGTTCGGACTTTACACGCTAGGCTATCAAGTCAGTCCAAAATAATGATTTATGGAAAATATTATTTCCATAATGATTTATTTAGGTTAGGGTTACAAGAGTTGAAGAGAAGATAGAAGACTTGGAAGAGAAAGAGTTTAAGAGAAAAACCCTGGTAGCTAAAACCCTACCTCACTCTCCTCCGCATCATATATAATCACCTTCATCAACCCCACGCTACACCTCCACGGCTGCCCTCCTTCACCATATTCTTTATCATCATCTTCGCAAAACATCCCCCCACGGCACAGCCTTCCCTCCATCACGCATCTTCATCTCCTGCCATTATCATCACATCCCTACCATCACACCATCAAGCCACGGCACAACCTCCTCCTCACGCCTAATCACCATCAATCCCCCTTCAACCCTCACGCACCCATCATCATCGTCGTCATCTCCTTCACAACACATAGCCGTGATATACAAAATAGCTATTTTTTTATTTCAATTTTACTTCTTTTATTTCTTTTGTTTGTGTTGTTTAAATTATTGTTAAACACGAATTATTGGGGTGAATCTTGTGATTCAATTTTTAATATGAGCGAGTAATTTTCTTGTACTTAGTATAATCTATTTGAAACCATGCTAGATTAATTATTTTGAAACAAGTTTTATACTTTATTGTCTGGTTGATTTTTTTTATGATTCTATAGCGATTAGTACTTATCGTTCATGATATTTGACTTATATTAATTAGAATGCATGTTAGTTAGTTTAATACGAATTCATATGATAGCTTAAAAGGCTTTAACACGTAAAAGTTATAGTCTTTTAGGCATTTGTATCACCCTAATTAATCATGAATGACTCGAACCCATCTTTTTTAATTAGGTAATCGTTATAGATCTTTGTTAAATCGATTTACTAGAAAATTGATTATAAGGCATTAGATGATATTTTTCTAATATGTAATGCTCTAGTTTGATTAAATTCTTGCACTGGTGTGAGGATTATCAACATTAGTAGGGTTTATAGTAGGGCTGGACCTAAATAAACTATAATATAAAGAAAAATGGGAAAGATCCGCTGATGGGTGTCTTTTATAGTCTAACTTATGGATAAAATCGATTTGTGTGTTGATGATATATAGTAATTTGCATGGTCGATATAGATTATGCTAAGTACTTTTCATAAATTTGGTACCTTTGATAATTATTTGTTATTTTTAGTTAATTTGTTTAGTTTGTCAATTTTCATTCTTCAATTATTAACTTTAATATAAATTTTGTTTACCCCCCCCCAAAAGAGTAATATTTTAGTAGTGTCTTGGTAATATTAGATCAGTTAGATTTTGATTTTTAGTGTTATTATAATTTTCAGATTTAATTTATATCCCGTTTTGCCTTTTGATTACCGGTTTGCTAGAAATTAAGCTAAAAATAGTTCCTTTTGTGTTTTTTTTCAAGTTTTAATCCATCTTAGGTTTATATAGTGTCCTAATCTACCTCTATTTAATTTGGAAATTTTTGAAAATTATTTGATAATTGTTCGGAATTATTTCGTGAATTGGATATATGCAGGTTTTATTTCGGTAAATCTAAAAATTACGTTTTTAATTTTTATTTCATGTTTTTTAGGTGTTATTAATTCCAAAAAATTATATCCTTAAGTTTGGGTAATTTTTTTATTTAATTTCCTATTTATATTTGTGCCGTTTATTTTTTTGTTAATTTTAGATTTAATTTTCTGTTTCAATTTTCTGGAGTTAATTTTCTGTTTCAATTTTTCTAAATTAATTACTTATAATTCTTGATTTATAAACTTATAAAATTTAAGAATATTAGTTTAGGTTACTTTTTGTGATTTTTTTAATATTAATTTTCTGTTTGTTATTTCCTGTTTAATTTTTAGTTGAATATTATGTTATTATTTCTATTTTTATTAACTAGTTTATTTAGGGTAGCTATTTACTGTTTTATTTTCAAAATTTAATTTAGAATATTTAGGAGTAATACTAAGTATTTTTCCATATTTTAGTTGTTAAATTTGATTTATTTGAGAAATACAAAGAGGAGAAACAATAAATTAGAGTAGTAAAATCATTTAGAATTAAACTAACTTTCTTACATAATCTTTTCTCGTGGGATCAATCTCTACTTTCCTATGCTATAAATATTATTTATAAAATCAAAGTAGTGGTGAAATTTGTAGCTCCATGATAAGCTTTACAATGATGATGACGATGGATGGTGATAAAGAGGATGCTGCTGTGAAGAGGAGATTGGCACGATGGTGACGATTGATTCAATATATAATTCTGCTCGAGGTTTTTTTTTTTTTTTTGGGCATAGGATTTCTTCTCTTCCAAGTCTTACAATTCATCTGGAGTAGTATTCTTGTAATCCCAGTTCAAATAAATCATTATGAAAATAAATATTTTTCATAAATTATTAATTTTAGACCAACTTGGTAAATCTTTTTGTAAAGTCCTTCAATAAATAAAACCTACTTTTCAATGTCTTTTCTTCTCCTTTTCATATTATTAATTATTCACTTAAAAAAGAGATAAAATAAAGTAAATTACACAAAATAATATGTATAATACAACTAGAATAATTATTAAACACATTCACGAATTATGACTTAACAAATTCCCCCACACTTAGGCATTGGACATCCTCATGCAGTAATCTAAGACTCGAACTAAAAACTACCCTCTTTCTTACAAAGTCATACACAAAATATGAAATTTACACTAGGGATTGGCTTGCTTTAAAAACAACTTGATTCAAAATTTATTAATTTTCCCTCCCATTAGTGAATAACTGCTAAACATCTAACTGCCGTCAGAGAGTTTCATCATCAGCCTCATAACATCTCTTTAACAAAGTAACAAGAACAATAATAATCTATCTCTTTTAAGTATATATACATCGATCAAGAGACCTAAAAGACTTAAAATAGAAAAAATTACAGTGTGTTATGGCTACAAAGATAATTGAACTAGAAGAAATAACTCACTGACTTTGTCGCTAAAGTTGCATTGCACTTTTTTTTTTCCATTTTGTTTTCCTTTTTATACACTCCCTTTGTGCACATACTCAAGGCCTACATAGGGTCTTAGAAATTAAACCCTCCTTGTCTCACACTTATCCGAATAGAGGCGTTAACGTTAACACTTTATTTTCCCTTTTTTTCTCCTGTCTATTAGTATAGTTCAAGTCATTGACGTGCCCAAAAGGAGCGTGACTCTCCCAACATGGGTTACTCCATATATAAGGATCAACTTGAGACCTAACCATAAGGGGAAAAGGTACCGAGCCACCAACTCCTACCCATTTTGATAGTCTAACATTTTTTTAAATACAAACTATCATTGTCAGGTTTTAAGTTGTAGACAACCCTAAACATCATTAACTCGTCAAGATAGGTTCTCTGATGCATACCAAGCCACAAGCCAACTCTTGGCTACACCTTCCCATACCAAGGTCCAAGCCAACTTCCATAGACAACATGACCATCACTCCAGCATTTCACTCAGGTTTGACTTACCTCCTCACCAACTAATTAATGTCCAATTAGGGTGATCTATACCTTATTGAGAAGCTTAGAGAGTTACATTTGGAATAATTCAGTAAAAATTTCAAGTTAGGTTGCATTTTGATTTCGTAAAGTTACAAAAATGCTAACTTATGTGGAGCTGGTTTTTGTCAAAAAACTTGCTAAATTTTGGTCAAGTTTGAATCCACCCAAACAAAACCCAAACAAGGCGAGCCCAAGTTTTACTGATTCCCTTAGACATCTGTTTTAGTCCTATGTGCTAAATTGGTTTCCAAAATTAGGAGAAATGGCCCAAACATATGTAGTGTGTATAAAATTTCAGTTTTAGAGTAATCTGAAATTTGGCCTTAATTGAGGAAGGTACAAATGATATCTTTGAGATTAATTGCATATGGTGATTCTACGCATGCCAACAAAGATTTAGAAGTAGTGGGGCCACATTAGAGGTGTAGTGCCTTCTAGAAGCCTCCAAGAAGGAGGGGGAAGAATCCTAAAAAAATATAGCTCACCTTGGTTGTAATTATGTTAGTAATTTGATTTATTTTTCTAAGATAACTTGTAATCCCCCTATTGTTACACTTGCCCCACTACTATAATAGCTAACCCTTCCCCCCCCCTAATTTTAGGTATTTATAAACCTCAATACCTCCGTATAAACATAGCTTGAGCTGAATTATGAATGGAAGAGCAAAAGGCCATTGTCTCTCACTAAAATCTCCATATCTTTGTCGCTTTAATCAAGAGTGGTGAATAGAGCCTTTCCTTTAGATTCTTCTTCGGTAGCTAAGAGCCTTTGGAGGATAAATTTGGTAGAAAGTAAATAAACTATAATTAGTATCTTACCATGGGCATAAACCTCACAACTTTATCGATTGATTGAGATCAACCAAGAGAAGCATCCTTTGGTGTGATTGTTTTCTTTGTCATCTTTGATCTTACAGGTTTAAGGGACCCATATTAAGGGCAACAAGTATCACACTACTTGAACCAACTTGTGTTGGTAAACCAATTTTTTTTTTTTTAATAAGACAAAAAAAGTCTCAATTTGAATGAGCTATTCTACTAATTCAATTATCCAGGAAAATAAACTAGGTCCTTTTGTTGCCTCTAATGTGGTTATATAATATGATCAAATAAGATGGATAATCATGACCGTCATTTGTTAAAGAAATATATGAAGATCAACTCAAACTATTATGAATGACAATTAGCATGCTCAAATGTCCCCACTAACAAAGGAATAAACTAAAAATAGTAAAATAGAAAATTTAAGCAAGAAAGTCTGGCATAAACTTATATTCATGCATTATTTATACAAAAGACACAAAAAAGTTTTTTCTTTTGGTTTCTGGTTTTTTTAAGAATGAAGAATGCATGCACTAAATGCAAGGTGCACCCCTTCCCCTACACACAATTAAGTCAAGCATTGTCCTTTATGCATTAAAAAAATGTATATTTCTTTGAAAAAATTACGTTACCTCCCAAGCAGCACCGTTTTTTTATTGTTGTTAGCCTTACATAACTATAGTTCACGGATTCTCCAAGTAGATATCATACCTAAACATATTTAATTGTCTTCATAAAAATGCTTTAATCTGTGACCATTCACCTTAAAAATTTTATTAGAAAAAAACTTCTAATCTCATCTGCACCATGTAGGTAGGTCTTTACTACCTCAAAAGGTAGTAGACATCTTGAATTTAGGTTACCAGGAAATAGGCTCAATTTTAAATTAAAAAACAACACTTTTCCACCTCCATGAAATTCTTCCCTACTAGGCTTAGCATTTGTCTTTAGCGTGATCTTATGTGAACATATTGGGGGCTAATTCCTTTTAGGTATGCTAAAGTCCACCCTAACACTTCACTATGTTCTTTGTCCACCCTAACACTTCACTTTAAGCACCCTAGTAAGTTCATCCTCTTGTTGAAATGGTAAGCACATTAGAGGTTATAACAGTTAAGGTCTCATCATCCCCTAAATAGCATACTTAAGATTTTCGAGCAATGGTTTCAATTCTAATTTAGGGGTTGAAATGTAAGACTGAAGCAACTTTGTGTGACTTTAAGGTAATTCTAGCTTCCTAGGGTTGTCTATTACATCCAATTGCAGCAAACACTCTATGCTATCTACGACATCATTATCAATTTAGTAGGGCACGTTTTGAAGCACAAATTGATCCAAATCCTGAGTAAGCACCGTTAATAGATTATCTTCATAAGACAATTCATAAACAACCTGAGGCAATTCATCAATCACATCAAGTGCACAAAGATAGTTCACATTAGCAGGAAGTCTCATTGCATGAAAATAATTGAACTTAATAACTTCACTACCAAATTACATATTCGATGTTCCTCTATGCACATCTTTTTTTATCCTAAATGTTTGAAGAAATGGTGTACCAAGCAATATCAGAATGTCATGCCATGTATCATCATGTCCAATACATAAAACCAGTAAGAAAAAAAGCTCATTAACCGGGACTACTAAGCCAACCTCTAAGGCTCCATTTGGGTATGCACTACCCCTATCAGTTAACTGAATAATTAGGCTAGTTTCGTTTAACTTTATCAAATTCTATTTATCATAAACAGACCCAGGCCTTACATTAATGGAAGCTTCTAAATCAAACATGGCTCTATCAAACTGAATATTTTAAATTTTACAAGGAATAGATAATACACCTGGGCCTCCTTGCATTTAGGTGGATGTTTCTTTTGGAGGATAACAGACACGTTTTCCCCACAGTTGGTTTTTCATTTCCTTTTAATTACACTTTGCAGTACAAAGCTCTTTAAGAAATTTAGCATAACGAGACACCTGCTTAATGGCATCTAGGAGAAGGATGTTGATATTTATATTCCTAATTGTTTCTAAGACCTCTTGGTTTGCCTCATGTACCTTAGATGTTATCTCTCTCAGTCTACTTTGAAAAGGTGATAATGGCTTGTAGGATTCCTTCTTATTCTCAGGTACTTCTTTAGCATTAGAGGCGGGATCTTGGTCCTTGCTTGTTTAGGTTCATTAACCTCTATTTCTTGCTCTTCCTCTCTACTCTTTGTATGTTCCTTTCACTCTTTTCTGCTCCTAAGTGTAATCGCACTTACATTTTTCTTTGAGTTTTCGAAAGGTTGAGATGGCAACCTATGTCACATTTAAGCCTATAGGTTGCTAACTATGGCTTCAGTAGTAGTCTGTCTCTTTTGGACTTGTTTAAGATTCATTTCCATCTTCTAAAACCTAGTATCAATCTCCTCTTCCATGTCATCCATCTTTTTATGACTTACTCTACAAGGAAATTTGCTATATCCTAAGCAGATAGCTGACATGGTGGTTAATCAAAACTTGGTGGTTGTTCCTAAGTTCATACATAAGGTTATGGTGGTCTCTCTATCCATCACTATAAGTGTTAGAGTATGGTACTTTCTTTGACCTTGGCTAGGAAACATTGCATTCACATTCCCGCCTTGATGTGTAGGGCATGCATCAGTAGGATGCCCCTCTAAAAAGCAAATACCACACACTACTACTTTTTAAACTCTTCCATTGACGAGTTTGTTTAGTGTAGCAGTGATTTGAGACAATTATGTCTCTATAGATGAAACTGAACTAAGCTCACTGACCTTCCTTAATTGAGGTTCCCTAGTTCCAAATCATTTTGTTTTTTGGGCCATAACATTACACACTTCTCAAGCCTGAGCCAGAATCTTGTTAATTAGACCCCTCCACTTGCAACATCTACCATATTTTTATCTGTAGTAATAAACTCTCATAAAAATATTGAATCAATACATTCAAAAATTTGATGTTGGGGGCAACTAGCACATAATTTATATAAAATATTTCCAATACTCATGAAAATGTTCGTTAGTCATTTGTTTAATGCCACATGTTTCTTTTCTAATAGAACCGATTCTAGATGCCAGAAAAACATTTTCTAAACATGCTTTATGAACTTGAGCCCGTGTGGTGAAAGTTGTAGGGGGAAAGTAATATAGCCAATCTTTGGCCTTATCTTGAAGTGAAAAAGGAAAGACTCCCAACCTAATTTGGTCCTAGATGATGCCCTTAGGTTGCATGCTTGAACATGTAATAATGAATTAATATGATGATATGAATCCTTACCAGGCAATCCATGAAATTTGGCAAGAGATTTAAAAATCCAAAGTTCAGTTTAAGTAGTCATTGTAATGCAGGATAAGTACTAGACAAAGGTTGTGCTTCTAAGTTAGGCACAACAAGTTCACGTAAAGTAGTAATCTCAACTTTAACATCTTCAAAACTTACCGATTCAGACATTTTACAGGTTCAAATCACTCACTTTGCTTTCAAACTCCTCAAACGTATGCTTTTTTTTTTTTCTCTTCAACCATGCAACCGCTCCTTAATCTTATAAATTAAAACAACCTACAAAAATAAATACTAGAGTTAAACAAAACAACAAAAGTAGCAAAATTAAATAGATAAAAACTAACGATTTAATTTTCTTTCTCTAGCAACAGGCCAAAATTTATAAATCTTTTCGTACACTTATGAATTAAAACACTATTAAGGCTTACAAATAAGAATATAGAATAGGGAAATAGGGATTGATCCCACAAGGAAAGATATAATAATAAGTTAGTTTAAATCTAATTAAATTCACTACTCTAATATTTGTTACTTTTTCTTTTAATTACTAAAACAATTCAAATTAATAAATAAAAAATCAAAAAATCATTCCTTAATAGTCCAAAATATTCTAATCCAAATTCTGGAAATAAAACAGTAAATTCTCAACACAATTGCTTTGGAAAAATAAAAACAAAAATAATCACATAATATTAACCAAAATATTAAAACAGAAAATATCGAGTAGAAAATTTATGTCCAAATTCATAGAAAATTGCCTAAATCCATAACCTACAAATTTTAAAGTTATATTCCCTAAAATATGTCTATTTAATTTCAGAAAAAGAAAATGCAGAAAGAAAATAAAATATGAAATTAAATAACTAACAAACTCCAATTAGACAAATATGAAAACAAATGATAAAATTAGCCAGATTCTAAAACCTAGTTTTCTAGACTTAATCAGATCCTAAAAATATAAAAAAAAGGTAAAAAATAAATTTTTAAATTTATTAAAGCAAAATCCTGCACATATCCAATTCACAAAATCATTCTGAAAAATTCGGATAATTTCCAAAAATTATGAAATTAAATAACTTCATCTTAGGACTCCTTGTAAACCCTAAAGCGGCGGCATAAAATACATAAAAACACAAGAAACTATTTTAAACCTAATTTCTAACAAACCAGTAAATAATGGCAAAAATAGAAAAACATCATCTGACATCTTGTAATCAATTTACCAACAAATTGATTCAACAAAGATCTATAACGATTTTCTAATTAAAAGAGATGAGTTTGAGCCATCCATGATTTGTTTGGGTGATACTTATACTCAAATGACTAAAATTTTTACATACTTAAGCCCTTTAAACTATCATATGAATTCATATTAAACTATTAACATGCATTCCAATTAATGTAACGTAAATATCATGAACAAGAAACACAAATCATTACAGAATCATGGAATAAAAATCAATTCGATACTAAAGCACAAAATTTGTTTCAAAATGAATAATTAAACATGGTTTCAAATAGATTATGCAAGAATTAAAAAATTACTCGCACACATTTAAAGTTTTAACCCATAAAATATCCAAACAATTCATGTCTAATAAAGAACTACACTAAATGAAATAAAAGCAACAACACTATGATTAATCCAGAAATATGATGAAAATGAAGATGGCCTTGGAGGATGTAGGCTTGATAATGTTGGTGCGTGATGATGATATCATGATGATGATCATGATGAAGTTCGCGTAAAGAAGGATGGATGTGTTAAGAAGATCAGGACAATGATGGGGTGAGATGTAGGTGATGATAATTCTCCTATTGTGTTTTCATTATAGAATTTCTTCTTTGCAAAGTCTTCCAATTCCTCGTTAGTTGATACTAGTATTCTTGTAGTTCTAATCCAAATAAATCATTATAAAAATAAATATTTTTTATAAATCATTATTTTCGGGCCGACTAAAATCCTTCAATAATTGAAACCTGCATTTCGATGTTCTTTCTTCTCCGCTGTACTTTATTAATCCTTAACCTTAAAATGGAAAAAATAAAGTAAATTATACAAAATAATATATATATAATATAGCCTAAATAATTATTAAAAACATACAGGAATTGTGACTTAACAAGACTATTTAGAACTTTGGAAGATGGTCAAGGTAGCTCACTTCCAACCTACTACGCCACATGCGCATGTAGTCTATGCAGTCAACCCAGAATTATTGTGTTCTATATTAAAATGTTAAGTATTTCAGATCAATAGAGAATTATATTGCTCTTTGATCCATAGAATAAGGCCTATGAGCTCTCTGTTTTAAGGTAGAGATCTCTCACACCAAGGAGCCGAATCACAATGGATCGAAGCGCTCCCTTCTCCTAAGTCCTAGTTTTTAGTTATTTTAACATAATTCTTAATGTTTACTGGAATTTCTTCCTTGGATAGCTCCATTCCTTGCCCATTCATTTCATGTACGGCACTTCCTCTCATTGAGAAAGAAAACACACATCAATACTAAGGAGCATAGGAAATAGGTTCATAGGAAGAGGGGAGTGTTTACAAATCTGCCTCTATCATATGTGTTGCGTGAAGAGCTAAGACTACATATGTGTTGCGTGAAGAGCTAAGACTATGCCTAAGCCAGGCCACGAAGACAGGCAGAAGTAGCAAGAAGCTTAAGAAAGAGACCTCATATGGTATAGCTAATTTCTCTTCTCTAGTAAATCCCATAAGTTCGCTAGTTGCACAAGGAGCAAAGAGCAGCAACCCAATCTCTCTTGACAGTGTTCAAGCATGCAAGGAAATCTTCAGTTTTCCCTATCTTTAACCCAAAAAAATGGTGGCCAATACCAGAGCAAATGTTTCTTAAGAAGTTCCAATTCCTTTTGTGCTATGTTATGGTATAAGACATTCAAAGGAATAGGGGTAACGCGCGGTTCTTAGTTTTAGTACCTGAACAATTACCCGGTACTGTATCCTTTTATTGGTCAATATCAGAAGTAATTGGGTATCATCCTTCACTTCCCCAACTAGTTCTTCACTAATCAAATCCCATCAAGTTAAATCACTATGTTTAATCGAAATAATCCTGTAATTCTTTAAGTAATAATACTTAATCCA
>NCQV01067446.1:0-11168 GCA_002740545.1 Lophocereus schottii
CATACATACATACGTACATACGTACATACATATACTTGTATACATATATATATACATATATGTGTGTGTGTGTATGTGTTTATGTACATATATATATATATATATTTATATGCATATATATATATTTGTGTATATATATATATATATGTATATGTATATGTATATATATATATATGCACATATATATATATATATGTTTGTGTATGTGTGTGTGTATATATATATGTGTATATATATATATATATATATATATATATATATATATTTGCACACACACATACATATGTACATGTTAAATTTAGTTAGTTTATGCTTGGAAGTGACCTCGAAATAACCTAATGATGCCTTGAATCAATACATGTTAGTTTACTTAACTAATGCCCGTAAAGTAGCTTCGAAATGAGGTATGCATGTTTGGAATCGATTCAAGTATATTTAGTTGATACATGCCTGAAAAGTAGCTTCGAAATGAATTATGCATGTTTAGAATCGATTCAAGTATATTTAGTTAATGCATGCCTAAAACGTGGCTTCGAGACGAGTTATGCATGTTTAGAATCAATTCAAGTATATTTATATAATATATGCCTGAAAAATAGCTTCGAAATGAAATATGCCTGTTTAGATTAGATACATGTACGCTTAGTTAATTCATGTTTGTTTAATAACTTCGAAATGAAGTATGAATGTTTAGAATCAATATGTACGCTTAGTTAATTTACGTTCGTTTACTAACTTTGAAGTGAAATGTGAACGTTTAGAATCGATACATGTACACTTAGTTAATTCACGTTCGTTTAATAACTCGACGTGGAGTATGAATGTTTAGAATTGATATGTGTACACTTAGTCAATTCATGATCGATTAATAGTTTCGAAAAGAAATGAGTGTGCTTGGAATCGACACTTGTGTGATTAGCTAGTTTATACCTAAACCATGGCTTTAAAATAATAAATGAATGCATTAAATGCGATAATATTCATGTTTGATTAGTTTAGTTGGTTCGTTAAGTGTTATTTTAAGCTAACACATTATAAATGCATACGTAAATGTTGTTATCTGATTATTGAATTAAGAATCGAGATGGTAGTCAGATGGCTTGAGGTGGAACTAATGAGAGTTTGAGGTTCTTTGTGGTCGGTTGTTATCTGAGGAGGGAGCCTGGGTTGTGAATTAATGGTGATCGCGTGGATTGTGAGGCCATGTGTGGCACATGTTGCTAAGTTAAATTATGAAGTGTATGAATATGTACCTGTGCACCCCTACCCTTTCTATGTCATTAAGTTTGATTATTTGCATAAGGGTGAGTTTTGAAAAAGAAGGATTTCATGTTCTGAAATGACAGTAGCCATAATTATAAATGCATGATGGCCTATTTTAACTAAATGAATATAGTTTTGGGAGCGAACTCACTTAAACGGGGGAATCTCTAAAGAGTTTTACAAAGGCGTAAGTTGTATGATAAAGGATTTTGCTGTAAGGAGCAGCAAACTTATTAGCCGTTATGGCCCATGCGCTTTAAATTAGCTAAGATAATATGCTTCAGACAATATGATATGAATGATGTTAGCCTAGGGGATAAGTCCTGGTATTAGGAAACCCTAGAAGACCCTGACAAGGGTAATGGTCCGATATGTTATATGTATCCATCTCAGGAGTAAGAGCTTAAGCGTGAGCATTAGGTCTCACTATGGGGTTGAGAATAGATCTCACCCAATCAGCATCCTGTAATGATCTTATGCCAGATGTATTTTCCTAATAAGTGAAGAAAAACAGTCGGCATTACGCCATTTCAAGTATTTCAGAAAGAAAGTTTTTATGGGCCATTAAGAGGTTAGATGAATGAAATGTGAAAAGCTTATAAGGGTCACTATGCAACCGACATGAAAGAGATTTTTTTAAAGAATATGAGCCTCAAGAGGCTAAGAAAAGAGTTTTTATGTGCCTGAAGAGGCTAAATAAAGTGTTTTTAGTGAAAAGAAAGAAAGCTTCTTGTGCATGACTTGTGCATATTATATGAATGAGATCTAAGCAATGTATGCTCATGAAAATAAAGCATTATGTGCATATTCCAAGTATAACTTATGAATGAGATGCTATGTAAGATATGATTATGAGAAAAAAGCCTTATGAGCATACTTCATGCATACCCTATGAATGAGATTTGAATGAGACTTGAAATGTGTGTGTCTTATGCATATCATATGATTAAAACGCCAAGAAAAGTATGATTATGAAAACAGATAACCTGATATGCACATCGTATGAATTAGGTTTCATGTACAATTTCAATTGAATGCTAAGTAGTTATGTTGATGGAAAAAAAAAGATCCATATGCTTAATCTATGAAAGAAAGTTTCTATGCTTAGCGCTCGATGCTTGCTTATGTGTTTAAGTGCTTGTTAGTTAAGGAATTCAGGGGCTAAAAATTTGTTTAAATGGCTAAAAATGAAGTTAATGGATAGTGATCCTTCCTTGAGGATTTAAGAATGTCTAATATGATAGTAAAGTATGAATACGTGATATGTGACTATTATGAGTATTATTGCCTGCAACGGTTTTGGTTTTAAGGGGTCGGAGAATACTCACTGAGCGTGTGGTTGCTTATCCCATTGGTCTTTCCCCTTTTCCCCAGGTCTGCATTACGACAAGTAGGAGCCAAGTCACTTATGTCAAGATGGAATCCATTCTTACTTGCAAGGTGTCATGTGTGCCTATTTGAAGGGATTTTACGTGTTTAATGAAGTCATGCAATGTGTTCCTAGAATTTGTAAACGTCTGTAAACAAGTATTCTAGTTCATATAATGCATATGGTATAAAGGTCGCTCTGTATGACTGTATAAGCCAACCATCTAATTAGTTAGGTGTCTTCTTGGTCAAAGTTAGTTATGTTTTGGGATATAAACTCTAATACTCCGGTTGTGTGAACCGTTGAGTTGTATCTTTCATTTCTTCGTTATTAATGAACTATATTGTTTGAGTACTTCGAACGAGTTGCTCGTTGAGTTATGATCGCCAGCGCGTAGCCGTTGAACTTATTTTAAAATGTTATACGCTTTCGTTGATTGCACTAGTTTATTGTAAAGTTTTTAGCCTGAAAACGGTCAGTTTTTAAGGGAAACTCTGTCTGTTTCGCCCAAGAAATTAGGCAGCAAGTAAGAAAACGAAACGCTCCTAGCCGTAGGGAGTGGGGGTGTTACATTGATGGTATCAGAGCCTGGTTCTACAATTATAGGCCACGACCTGAGTCTTGCATCTCATACAGTTGCCTAGGAAAGCATTCATGATGACGTGATACATCCCTGCCTTGTGTGCAAATGTGAGTTTTATGGGAATGTTAGCGTGTTTACCTAGTTACGTGTGGCTTGAGTGAGCTGGTTGGTTGGATGAAAGAACCATTTGCTAAGGTGTAGGCCGAGTGGCTCGTATTCTCGTGGATAAGTTAAGTGTTCGCTCAATTGAAAGTTTTTTCGCTTATATACCTTGGTGATTTTAATCGAAAGCTGAAAGAACATATGATTTGAAATCAAATGGTTGGAAAGGCCTTAACTCTAAGCTCATCTTTGCCGCTAGAGTACAATTCACTCCTCGGGCCCCATGATGGAGTGAGCAGACGTACTCGAAGGTTGGAAGGGAGAGAGCCAGAAGCAGTTAAACTATTTCCTTTTGAAACCTAGGGACCTTGAAAGTTAAAGTCTTCCGATTAGTGAGTTAGGGTCGTGTCTTCACATTAGAAACCTTTATAATTGTTTGGTTGGGTCTTGCTGCTGCAATCAAAGACTCGTATTTGCTTTGCAATAAAGCTTGGATTATCCCTACGAGGTTAAACTCGACCATTTATACTAAGGTCCTTGACACCTCACTTGATTAGCAAGTATGACCCCATTAGGTGTCACCCTTCTACTTGTTTAGCTCTAATTAGGTTGTAATGTTGTAGGCTGATGTATTTGACAAATGTATATTATGTTTTCTTTGATAGCCATTGTGATTGTAAGAGCAAGAGTCATATATAAGCTCCTCTCATCGTGTTTCTACACACACTACGCCATATTGCATCAGAAATTGAGCTTGCTTCTAGTGCTTTCCAAACACCTAGTGGCTGTATCTTGAGTTGGCAACCCAAGTGGTGATACACTAGGCCATTTTAGCACTTCTTGGTGGTGTTCTAGCTATATCAAACCCCAATACACCTAGAAAATGCAAGGAAGAAAGGACCTAGCAGACTTTGGAATTGTTATACTGCATACATCACCTCGTTACCTCCTAGGATAATAATTTATGCGTTCCCAATATCGCATATATCAAGCACCAAGTTTAGAAGCAATGATGCTCATAGTAGAAAGTAAAACTTCCCCATCTGTACTAGGAGTTCCTCGGACCTCCATAAGTACCTGTGAGACAAATGTGTCACAAAACCTCAATGTAGATCCATAAGACTAATAATGTCGTTGTTCTTACCCCTGCTAGTTGACTATTGGCCAACTCCAAATAGTTTGGACAAACCTCGAAGCATGACCTCGACCTTAGGTTTTAAATAAGGTTTGCATTCATGTATACTTGCTAGATGCCTTTTCGTGAGACCATAGGAGCACCTATAGATAGGATTATTATATGTGGCCATCGATGTGTTTGTGAACAAATGCCAACAACATGAGTTTCTGGATTTGTTTGACTTGAATTTGTTTAAACATGGGACTGTATTGGTTAGGGAAGTTTGATTTATATAGTTAGTTTTACAACATGATTCTTGGATCATCATGTACAGACCTTCAGTACTGTTTTCTCGTGTTGTAATTAGATTAGTTGAACCCGATGTATGTAATGCGTGACTAGATGACAATAGAGCTGCATTTACATGAATCACGTCCACAGACATATGTATCTCATGTGTAAGAAAGTAGCATGGTAGAGCATTTAGGGTCATGTCATCATATATGTGAACATTCATGTCTATTATGCGCTGTCATTAATGCGCTATGGAAATTAGGTTATGGCTAGTTATGTATTTTATGAATGAGTTATTACACATCTGGGAGTTGCTCGACTTGAGTCTAGTTTGGTATGTGGCTTGATTATCCAGATGATTTAAGTATTGTAATTCATGACTTGGTCATTTAGATAATGCAAGTTCTGTAATTCATAGCATGATATGACCTCTGACTCATTGTTTGCCTTTCGTGAATTCTGTGATTCCATGTTATAGCTAAATAATTGCATACACATATATTTGAAGCATGGTAAGGGGACCCTAGAAACCTGCATTCACGTATCCTTGCCCTTATATGTTTGATCAAAGTAGCACAGCGAAAGCATGTAGGCCCATAAGCCACAGACCTAGGATTCGTCTAGGAGTATAACCATTCATTTGTATGAATCTATGACTTAAGAGATAATCAGTTCCAAGTAGGCACCTTAGGGAAAGTCTCCCCACCATCAAAACCATCAACTTACATTATGCCCTAGCATTTCCATCTCAAAGTTATTCTTATCAACATGATATGCTAGTTTATGTTGTTTGTGATTCTTGATCTTCAATGCTCTGTTGTTAACCCCTGCGTGAGGTCAATGTGAATTCAAGTGTTCCTCTGAGTTCCTTCATTGTCCCTGTGATGTAATTTGATGTCTCTATGATCTTAGTGTGATGTGGTAACTTTCTAGTAAATGATTTAACTTTAGAATGATCTAATATCTTTATATGTTTGAATGAACCTAACTAAGCTAACTCCTTTATATGACCTTAGCATGTCCTGTCTAGTAACCATGAATGAAATGTTTAAAAGTTATTTGGAATTGATATAAAAACATAGAAATGTTGGTCATATATGCTTTTGTATTGTAAATGACCTGCTATATGTGCCTTAGCCGGTTTCATGTTACATCTAACTCTTAGGCTTAAGAACGTTGAATTGCTGATACCATGCAATACTATGTGATGCTATTGCACTTAAATGATGCTATGTGGTGCTATGTGACATTCTTATTGTTCTAATGTGTTATAGGAATCTCTAAGTTAACCATTGTTATCCTAAAGGTGATTTGAATTCATGTTATAGAATGAGACTACTAGCATATGACCTTCATGAGTCAACTACCCAACATGTAAATAGAGTTATGGCTTACTAGGTGGATTCAGTCTAGATTATCGAAAATGTATGTTTATTTTTAGGACAAGCTCAATATGGTTGTCCATGCGAACTCATTTGCCCCTCGTCAGTGCGATTTGCCCTCGGCGCCTAAATAGAGTGAGTAGACACTTGAAGTGGATTGGCGAGGAGGAGATTGGATACCGTAAGCCATTTTCTTCGATTTAAAAGAAGTAACGTCTGCAAAATAAAACCTTTTGGAAACCTACTGTGCAGACCATAGTTTGTGTGCTTACATTCTAGGAATGACCGAACATAGGTTTCGAATTTCAAGGACCAAAATCTTTTAAGGGGAGAAGAGTATAAGACCCGCCTTCTTTATTTTACGTTAATTTGGCTGTCCTACCTTCTACATCATAAATTATTAACTATACAAGTTAAATTATTATCGATTTGCTTGCTTAAGTAATAATTTTATTAAAAAGAATATTTCATCACTATTTATATTATTGATATTATTGTCGATTATTCAGAAAATGTTTGAGCTGGTGCTAACCCAAGCCTTCAAGATCGTTTTCGATTTATTTAGTCGTTTCCTGAATCTAGTTAGGACGTCGGTTTTAGAACTTTTCAACCAGAACTTGTACTGAGCACTAACGGAATTAGGATCAGAACCTAGCTATTATAGTAACGGAATAAAAAAAAAGAAAAAGGAAAAGTGGAATAGTAAAAAGGGGGGTTGATTTTCGGGCAGGACCTCGACACTCCGAACCCATCTCTCTTCACTGCTTCTCCTCCTCTCTCACACAGCCACAGGCCACCGCCTGTCTTCTTCACTTCGGCCACGCGTTGCCAGCAAGGGGAGGACCACGGTGGTCCTCTGGGCACAACCCACTCACCGCTGACCACCAAAAACCCATTTTCCCCACCTTTCTCTGTGAGTCGAAGCCAAGCCAGCCATGTTTTCGGTGCCTTAAACCGCCAACCACATGCAGGAATCCGGCTAGACTCACCAAAATCATCCTCCATTATAAATTGAGGGGTCGAATTCGACCCAAACTGCACTGAAACTTTATCAAATCTGGAGCTAAGGTTTCGAATTTAGCAAGCAGTCGAGCTAGGGCTTCGGTTCAAGCAAGTCATTCGTTGGTCTCAGCCATTAGGCGTGCGTTTATGACTAATTGGGTCAAGGATTGAGGTTTTCCAACATCCAAATCAAGCTTGAAAGTGCTTAGAACGGGTCCTTAGCTTGGATTCAAGGTTGGTGTTTCTCGCCTCCTAAGTATTAGTAGTTTTGAAATTGTTTTAGCCCTTATGTTGCGATGCATGTCAGCTTAGGTTTAGTCAAATTAATTAAAATTAAGCATTCCTGTTTTAGCTGAATTTAGTTTAAATCGATGCATGTTAAGTTTAGTTAGTTTATGCCTAAAAGTCACTTCGAAATAACCTAACGATGCCTTGAATCGACATGTATTAATTTAGTTAACTAATGCTTGTAAAGTTGCTTCGAAATGAGTTATGCATGTTTAGAATCGATTCAAGTATATTTAGGCACTACATGCCTGAAAAGTAGCTTTGAAATGAAGTATGCAAGTTTAGAATCGATTCAAGCATATTTAGTCAATACATGCTTGAAACATAGCTTCGAAATGGATTATGTATGTTTAGAATCGATTTAAGTATATTTAGTTAATACATGCCTAGAATGTAGCTTTCAAATGAGTTATGCATGTTTAGAATCAATACAAGTATATTAGTTAATATATGCCTCAAAAATAGCTTGGAAATGAAATATGCCTGTTTAGATTAGATACTTGTACGCTTAGTTAATTCATGTTTGTTTAATAACTTTGAAGTGAAATATAAATGTTTAGAATCGATACATGTACGCTTAGTTAATTTACATTCGTTTAATAACTTTGAAAAATGTGAATGTTTAGAATCGATACATGTAAACTTAGTTAATTTGCGTTCGTTTAATAATTTCGAAGTGGAATATGAATGCTTAGAATCGATATGTGTACACTTAGTCAATTTATGCTCGATTAATATCTTCGAAAAGAAACGAGTGTGCTTGGAACCGACACTTGTGTGATTTGTTAGTTTATACCTAAACCGTGACTTCGAAATAATAAATGGTCACATCGAATGCGATAGATTCATGTTTGATTAGTTTAGTTAGTTCGTTAAGTGTTACTTCAAGCTAAGGCATTATAAATTTATAAGTAAATATGGTTATATATATATATATATATATATATATATATATATATATATATATATATATATATATATATATATACGTATATATGTATACATGCTTGCGGTGATGCACCGCTGGATGGTGCTGCTTGCCCAGGTAAGTGCATAAACCCTATTATGCGTCTTTGTCTAAGTTTCCATGGTAGTAAGGTATGATTATTGAATTAAAAACCGAGATGGTAATTAGATGGCTTGAGGTGGAACTAATGAGAGTTTGAGGTTCTTTGTGGTCAGTTGCTATGTGAAGAGGGAGCCTGGGTTGTGAATTAACAGTAATCGTGCGGATTGTGAGGCCATGTGTGGATCAGGTTGCTAAGTTAAATTATAAAGTGTTTAAATGTGTGCCTGTGCACCCCCACCTTTTCTATGTCATTAAGTTTGACTATTTGCATGACGGTGAGTTTTGAAAAAGAAGGATTTCATATTTTGAAATGATAGCAGCCATAATTATAAGTGCATGATGGCCTATTTTAACTAAATGAATACAGTTTTAGGTGCGAACTCGCTTGAACGGGCGAATCCCTAAAGAGTTTTACAAAGGCGTGAGTTGTATGATAAAGGATTTCGTAGTGAGGAGCAACAAACGTATTAGCCGTTATAGCCCATACGCTTTAGACTGGCTAAGATAATGTGCTTCAGATAATATGACATGAAGGATGTTAGCCTAGGCGATAAGTCCTGGTACTAGGAAACCCTAGAAAACCCCAGCGAGGGTAATGGTCCGATATGTTATACGTAGTCGTCTCGGGAATAAGAGCTTCAGCATGAGCGCTAGGTCTCACTATGGGATTGAGAATAGATATCACCTAATCAGCACCCTCTAATGATCTTATGACAGATGTATTTTCCTAATAAGTGAAGAAAAGCAGTCGGCATTATGCCATTTCAAGTATTTCAGAAAAAAAGTTTTTATGGGCCATTAAGAGGATAGATGAATGAAATGTGAAAAGCTTATAACGGTCACTATGCGACTAATACGAAGGAGATCACTTTTAAAGAATATGAGCCTCAAGGGGCTAAATGAAGTGTTTTCAGTAAAAAGAAAGAAAGCTTCCTGTGCATGACTTGTGCATATCATATAAATCAGATCTAAATAATGTATGCTCATGAAAATAAAGCGTTATGTGCGTATTCTAAGTATAACTTATGAATGAGATGCTAAGTAAGATATGATTATGAAAAAGAAAGCCTTATGAGCATATTTCATGCATACCCTATGAATGAGATTTGAATGAGACTTGAAATGTGTGTGTCTTATGCATATCATATGAACGAAATGCCAAGAAAAGTATGATTATGAAAAAGATACCTTATGTGCACAGCGTATGAATGAGGTTTCATGCACAGTTTGAATTGAATGGTAAGTAGTTATGTTTATAAAAAAGAGAGATCCATATGCTTAATCTATGAAGGAAAGTTTCTGTTCTTTACCATCGATGCTTGCTTATGTGTTTAAGTGCTTGTTAGTTAAGGAATTCAGGGGCCTAAAAATGAGTTTGAACAGCTAAAAATGAAGTTCATGGATAGTGATCCTTCATTGAGGATTTAAGAATTCCTAATATGATAGTAAAGTATGAATACGTGATATGCGACTATTATGAGTATTATTGCCTGCAACGGTTTTGGTGTTAAGGGGTCGGGGAATACTCACTAAGCATTTGATTGCTCATCCCATTACTCTACCCCCTTTTTCCCCAGGTCTACATTACGATAAGTAGGAGCCAAGTCACTTATGTCAAGATGGAATCCATTCTTACTTGCATGGTGTCATGTGTGCCCATTTGAAAGGATTTTACGTGTTTAACGAAGTCATGCAGTGTATTCCTAGAATTTGCAAACATTTGTAAACAAGTATTCTAGTTCATGTAATGCATATCGTATAAAGGTCGTTCTGTTTGACCGTATGAGCAAACCACCTAATTAGTTAGATGTCTTCTTGGTCAAAGTTAGTTATGTCTTGGGATGTAAACCACAATACTCCGGTAGTGTGACCCGTTGAGTTGTATCTTTCATTTTTTCCTTATTAATGAATTGTATTATTTGAGTACTCCCAGCGACTCGTTGAGTTCTGAACTCTGGTGCGTAGCCGTAGGGCTTATTTTAAATTGTTGTACGCTTCCGTTGATTGCAAGGATTTATTTTAAGGCTTTTAGCCTAGAAACGGTCAGTTTTTAGAGAAAATGGTTAGTTTTTAGAGAAAACAGTCAGTTTTTAGAGAACACTCTGTCCATTTCGCCCCAGAAATTAGGTAGAAGTCAAGAAAACGTAACGATCTTGTCCATAGGGCCTGGGGTTTTTACACAAAGCTTCCCCTTTCAAACCTCAATGACTAAACTAAGCTAAACTAAACTAAAAGAAAGATTAGAGAGAAGTAGTGAAAATTGCTATCATTGCTCTCCAACTCCCTTCTTTTCTGCCTTGGAACACGCCTTTTGAGTAGCAACCGAAGCATTCTCAGCTGTACAACGAAGGACGATGAAGAGGCTTGCAGTTACAGGCTTACCACAGTACGTGGCATCCACCATGGTTGGACAGTGCTCATGGCTGGAAGCGAATTTTTCTACTCTTCTCTTGCCCTATGGGCACGGCAAATCAGGGGCATTTGTGAGGGGTCAACGTACACTCAAATGAGGCTCAAATTCTACGTCAAATGATCTAAAATCATGCACATATAATCACCAAACCACACAAAAGCATAAAACGAGAATAGGAGTATAAATGATGATATAAAAACCATAATTCTCCCAACAGATGCAACAAAAAGACCTAAAATGATACACACATTAAGCACTTATCAATGTGTGTGTGAATACATATATA
>NCQV01067449.1:14268-28989 GCA_002740545.1 Lophocereus schottii
CCCTGAACATTATTTTAATTTGAGGTAATTGTGGTATCCTTCTCTCACTTTGGTTCATTTGGTTCATGTTGTTTGGTGTTCTGTGTAGAGGTGCTTAAAAATGCTACTCATTTTGGTTGAAGTTGGAAAAATTCTAGTTTAATAAAGTATGTTTGAAAGCACCAAAAGGTAATTAGTCATGTGAAGAAAACTTGAGACTTTTGGGTTACATGGCATAGTTTTTATCTGCAAATAGACTTTACGCTAGTTTGGTTAAGGTTTGAGTACTTCTTGAAGGCCACCGCACTTGCTGTACCTGTTTTCCTCTCCAGAACCCTCTGGCTGTGTGGTGGTTGATATGAGCCATATGATTGCCTGAATAATGTATTCACTGGAACCCATATTGGCACCATGTGCAAGTTATCTTCAATCTTATGTTTTCAATGTAATATCAAATCGGCTGGTGAAGCAAAGTGAAATACTTTTGGATGAGCACAAATACGGCCAATTCTTGGGGCTTGAACAATGTTCAATGGTTCCTAATTGGCTTAAACTTCACTTGAATTTGTGATAGTCAGGGTTTAGAAGCCATAGTTGGGAAACTGTGAGAAAATAAGATTTGCCTTTATCTCAGCTGTTTTAGAACTCTATATTTTTCCGGTGTTGGGAAGTAGCTAGAACATTCTTTATGAAGAATTGAGGGGATTAGATGTTTACTTTTTGCAGAATGGTAGCATGTCCAGCTGCAGAGATGGGGGATGGCTCACAAGTTCTTTACTTTGAACAAGTAAGATACATAATTTTCTCCTGATTTTCGAATCACTTTTTGAAGAGCCTTCAGTAATGAGAGCTATGCTGTTTTTCACCAGGCATTCTCTAGAACACCTCAGAAGCCATTTCGCCAGGTAAGCTGCTGCATTAATCTCTGATGAAGTTGTCTTGTTTACCAATTTTCATGGATTTCTGGGTTAGTGCATCACGCCTTTGTCACATTTGGTCTCTGTGCATGTTTATTCTTCTGTGAGTAGACTGTTGACCTTTTTGTCAATTGAAAAGAACTTTATGGAAGCAATCCCTTTCTCATCCACTTTCCCCTAAAGGAAAATTGCAACACCCCAGCCACTCACTGTAATGTATATCTCCTAGGTTAGGGTCTAGAGAGATCTAGATGTAGTCTATCTTACCGTTCAAGTGAAAAGCTTGATTCTAGGAGGCCAACATTTCCCCCCTCCCTTTTGGTGTATTAAGGCGCTTTGTTAAATAATGAAAGTTGTGACTGAATGAGTGAAGAAAGGAGATAACAATGCTGAGGGACAAAGATACACAGCTGTTGATAAAGCCTGATCGCATTGCCTTCAGACTATCGTATGTTTCTTAGAAATATGATTCTGATTTTCTAGTTGTCTAATACTACTTTCATCACATTGTAGAGGTTTTATGTGATGAAACCTTGCCCGAAGGAGAAGAAGTGTGATGTTGAGGTGAGCCTCCAAAGTTCGTATCTGCTTTCTAGTGTAATAAGCCATGATGGCATTTTTTTCCTCCAATCGCATCTTGCGTCAACCTGGGGGCAGTAAGTAGCCATTTAAATCTGTTCCAAGTTGATAAAGCCATCTTATTCTCAATGGCAGTTAAGCACCTGTGGCATTAGAGAGATGGAGGAGTATAAGAACTTCTGTGATCGACCTAAGGATCAACGTCCGCTTCCTGAAGAAGTTGTTGGAGTGAGTCTGCTCTAATTTACTGTATTTAGTGGCAATTTCTTGTATTGAACTTCAGGCTGTTTGGGAAGCATAATTCAAGTTTCAAAGAAGACGTATCTCAAATTTTCATTTTGGCAAAAAGTAACATCTTATGGAAGCCCAGGGGTAAGGCTGCATATATCATGAGTCATGACCTCCTCAGCTGTGTTTTGTGGGACACATACTAGGTTTTGTTTTGTGGTGACGGTCATATTATGCATTAAGAAACTTGTTTAGATGTGTATTCTTGTTGGATGATATATCATAAAAGGTTGAAAATCATTGTCTCTGTAATGTAGTTCACATTGTGATGGTAAGTTTTTCTGTTGACCATCGGGCAGAACAAAATTGGTTAAAACAGGTTTTCATCTTTAAGAATGAGTAATTGCTAATTGGCTATAAATCCTTGAAAATTCGTCCATGTGACTGTCGTAATCTTCATAAGATATTTCCTCAATTGGAGCACAGTATCCATGGGGCTGGCTGCAAACTGATTCCACTATGCACTTATGTATACGTTGATATCTTACAACTTATAATCCATCCCTTCCACTTCACAGTGACATTACATTGAAAGCTTTTGGTGTGCAAATGGGGTGCATGACTCGTTGGATGTGTTTGGGAGTCTATGAGGTCAAGTAATACTTGCATGACATAAGAAGATCCATAGATCCAACCACACATAATACTAGAACTTGTGATTCTTTGTATATGATGTAAAAAATTGGGATATGGTCAAATTCGTGGTTTACATGAACATTTTTCTGCACTCATTTTGCAGGATATTGGAGAACACTTGACTACTATTCATGTGAAACGTTGTGATCGAGGAAAGCGCTGCTTATATGAGGGGACAACGCCACCAGGGGGCTTTCCTAATTCTTGGGTAATTATTTCTCAACCCAGGGTCCTGCAATTTCCCTGTTTTATGTTCATTGGGTCATTATTGAACGATTGGTCTCTTGGCCTGGGACAGAATGGTGCAACATATTGTACATCAGAGTTGACAATCTTGAAGAATAATGAAATACATATGTGGGATAGGGGATTTGATGATGACGGAAATCAAGTAAGTTTTATGGCACACATTGTTATGTTCATATGGTATTTGGGATGGGTCTCGAGCTGGTCTTCTTCTGACAGAAATATTGAAAGGAATGGCTTGTGTGCAACAGGTGTGGGGGGTCAAGGAAGGCCCTTATGAATTCAAGCCGGCAACATTGTCTAGTTTCAAGAGCATACATTCCCCACTGAATTTATCTTCTCCATTGTCCATGGACAAAAGGATAGAGGGGTCCTTGGTTTTACAGGAATGAAATACCAGCTATATTCAGCATATTTATCATGAAGTTACCAAGTGATTACCTCTGACTATATATAATTAGTTTGGCATATTGGAAGTACTGCAAACGATGGCCAAATTGGTTGGTACGTCTCACTTCTTTAAGATGGATCCGGCAATCTAGAAGATGTGAGGTTTGATTTGGGAGGGTGATAAAATGCTTTAGAGCCTTGTTCCTTAATTTGGACGATAGATAGCCGACAATGGTAATCACCAGTATGTTGCTTGTGAGCTGAAAATGGATGCATCTCTACATAAACTGCTCTCCTCGAAGGAATTAGATGGGAACTGCCGAATGCTTGATTGCCAAATGATTGGAGCTATGTTGAATCATGAGAATCTTTTGGACTGTTCAGTCTGTGCTCTGTATAGTGTCCATGCTTAGATGCTTTGTCTAGAATTTGCATAGGAAAGGAATTGTCCATAGGCTGTGAGAGTGCTCGAAATGATCTGTTCCTAGTATTCTTGATTTTCTGTTAGTAATTTTTGCTCAGTTTCCAGAAAAATGCAATTGTAGTTGGACAAATTATAGTGGTCTACGTGAAGTGTATTGGTAAATTGGAGTGCTTAGCCAAAACTGCGTCAAACCTTTTAATTTGGTCAAAACTGCCATCGAATTAACTTTGTGCCTACCATGTCATCTAACTCTATTATTACAGTCAATTTTGCCACTTTGACCCATTTTAATCGACTACAGCAGGTTTTTTGTGGTTTTCTCTTTAAATTTTAAATGTCTTAAAAATGGAAAAATTCTTTAGCGTTCTCTCCCTTATCTCCCCAAGTCTCTCCCTTCGCTCATGCTCTAGGGTTTGGAGTTCATGGTGTTGGAGCTCAAATCAGCCTTCAATATTAACGCAGCTCAAATCAGCCTTTAATATTAACGCAAACTTAGAAGTTGGGGCTAGAAATTGATTGAGCCTTACAAGTCAAAACTCGTAAACCCCTAAAGATGGCTAATGCGTGTAGAAATTGTCCATGTTTATCTGTTTTCGAAAGGTGTTGTAGCTGTAGGAAGAGATGTATAGTTCTTACAAGTATGACGATTAAAAACCCCCTGGGAAGGTTTGCTAGGTGTAGAATGTTCGACTCACCTGGTGGATGTGATCGCTTTAAATGGAATGATGACTCTCATTGTCATAAAGTGAGGTCAATGGTGGTGTCCTTGATTATGTCAAATGAAACATTATTGGAAGAGAATTAGCATTTGCAGAGAATAAAGGAAGAAGCAGCTTATGATAAAGACGTTGCGAAGAGGGTGAGGGAGAAGAATTCAAGGCTGAAGATGGAGAATTCAAGGCTGAAAATGGAGAATTTAAGGCTGAAGATACAACTTCTTGACTACCAAATGAGAGAGAGGAAGATGTTGTAAGGTTTGCTGTTATTGTTTGCTGTGCTAATTGGTACAGGCTTTGCTGTTGGGGGTGGGAAGTAATGGTCTGGTAATGGGGGTTGGTTGATGTATGCCATTATATATTAGGGTGATCATGGGGGTTGATGTAGAAGATGTAATTTGTAATAATTTAGGTTAATTAGGGAGCTTTGGTAGTTGTTAAAAGGGTGATGTTTGTATGGTATGAAATGGTGATTATCTGCAAAGCAAAAGCAATGGTAATTTGGTGTATGTGACTGTGTTCATCCATTCTTTGCCTTTTAGTAATTACAAAGTGAAGGAAGAAAATCAAAACCAAAGTGAAGCAAGGAAATACACTTTCTATGATCAATTGTATACAAAAGAGAATTCCATTACATTGTAGCCATAGTTAAGCTTTACAAGTAGACATTGTAGCCCTAGTAAGCTCTACATGCTGAGAACAAAGCAAGTTTCATATGTACATTCATGTACACTTCAAAAGGTTGCTACCTAACATGTACATTGATGTAGAAATCACCAAAAAGATACCTAATGAAGTTTGAAAATGTTGTGTTTTGCTACAATCCAAAAAGAATCAAAAACTCTAACTGCAGTTAGATTGCTGATCTACGACAACATATGATTTCTTGGGGAACAAAATTATTCTCATTCTTCCAGAACCCCTGAGAGGTCGAGCTTGTACAGTTGAGGTGCTAGCAGTAGTTGCAGTTGATGCATGCCCTGAAGTTGCCATTTTGACATCCAACTTGGACCTAGAAGACAGAGAAGGCTGAGATGGAGAGGTAGGTGGAGTATTTGTAGTCTTTGGCAGCTTAACCCTCACTTTGAAGTTTCTTTCTCTAAGAGCGTCAGTTGTAGTGGTAGACTAAGAGGTTCAGCTCTTGTAGGTTGAGGAGGAAGCATGGCTAATGGAAGAGATGTAGATACTTCAGACTGAGAAGCAGGTGTGAGCTAAGGAGAAGCTATGGGTTGGGTAGAAGCTATGGGTTGAGAGGAAGTTGTGGGTTGAGAATTAGCTATGGGGCGAGCAATTTTGGCTTTATTCTTGGACTTGGGTTGGGATTTGGGATTCTTTCTTGTTGAGGGTTGAGCATAAGCTGTGATAGTTGTTGCTTGTCCTTGGCAGCTTGATTTTGACCTTTTGATCTAAAAAAAGAAACAAAGAAATAGTTAAACACATTTTAAATAATGCACAGCTCATAATTGTATTAAGAAACAAATTGAGGATTGGATTAACCTTCAACTTAGGCTTTCTTTAGGTGCATGTCTTTAGGTGCCTGCTCCCACATGTCTTCTTAGTGGGAAACACAGGAGCTTTGATATCAACTCCTGGTGCCTGCACCCATATGTCTTCTCCAATAATAGGTATAAGAGTGTGTCCATATGTAATTCTCATATACTCAGTCCTATAACAGTCATGGACAAAGTTCAAGGTGTTTAGTCTTTCTTCCCTCATCACTACCAAAGAACGAGGGCAAGGGATTCCACTTAATTCCCAGCCTTTACAACTGCATGCCTCTTAATTCAAGTTCACAACAAAGCTTTCAGCACTATATTCCACACCATAAAACCCATTTCTTGTCCTTGATGCATTCCAATATCTTGCCATATCCTTCAGTTTTTCTAGTTTGATAATGATCCTAGGGCATATTGAGTCTTCTAACTTAGCAGCCCAACTGTTTCTTTGCGCCACTCTGTGCATGACAACTTTGAAAATTTCTCTAAGCACAGACATTATGGGTAGGTATCTAGCTTCTATAATAGATCGATTGAAGATTTTCTGCTATATTATTATCAACTGAATCACATTTAGCATATGGTTTGAAGTATGATATGCAGAAATACCTTGGATCTTTCTTTTCTAAAAACTTCCAAACCTTAAAATCTAAATCTTGCATTTCCTTCATGTGTTTTTTGAAATGCACTTCATTTATAGACTTAACAGTTTTCCAAAATACTTCCCTATAAATCACACCCCTCCACTGATTTCTTAAATTAGCATACACATGCCTAGCACACATTTTGTGTTCGGCTCTAGATAGAAGACTTTGTACACTCTTAACAAGCCCCTACAAGCCAAAGAAGTAGTTAATATACCTAAAACACATTAGCAGAAATGAAAATAAAATAACAAACATACATCAATAGAAATATATTCCTTCTGCTGATATGAAATCAGAGTCCAACCTGTGCCATTTCTAATCTCAAGATCTGCCTGTAGCAATGCAATTAACCACTCCCAGAACTCTCTTTTCTCACTTTGTGCCACACCCATGCTATTGGATATATTTGGTTGTTGGCATCCCTTATTTTTGCGGTGGTCTCAGGATTTTGCTTAAAAATTTCATACAAATAATCCCTTATTTGTCCAAATTGAGCCTTGTAATCACCAATCATTGCAGTCAAAGCTCCTGCCCTAACCCTAGTACATATGGAAAAGGTAACCTTGTAATTGTGGCCTTTCTCAATAAGGCCTTTTAACTCCCTTAACCTTAAACCAGGCTGCAACCTAAATATCTCATTGTAGTACTCAACTAATCAGCTGGTTGACATATACCTACTCCATCGCTCAAAGGAAAAAGGAATACAGTTGTAAGGATTCTCCATTTTGGTTAGTTGAAATGATAACTCATTCTTGCATTTTGATGCCCACATACTACACTTCCAATCGTGACCCAAGCAATGACATTGAAATCTAATTGTGTCACTTTTTGTAATCTTCAAATCATACCCCTTCAATATCCTATAGTTGTCAAAAGCTTGCCTCAACTATTTCTTATCCTTGAACTTCATGCCAATATATAAATCACATTTATCAAGGCACAGCCCAAGGTATCTAGGGAACTTCTCTCTCTTTTTCCTCTTTCCCTTTTTATCACCTTCCACAACATCCTCCCCACTATCATCACTCGAGCTATCAGTATTATCATAATCCTAATAATGTTCATCACCTCCTTCAGCACCTAATTCAAGCTCATGTTCAGCCTTTACATCATCCTCCCCAATCTCATGTCCTACATTTCCTCTCACATTCTCTACCTCAATAGCATTGCCTCTTTGGTTGCCTTTTTTTTTTTTCTCTCCCTAGCATCCATGAATTCAGGGTCATCATCACCAGAATTGAACCACCCATCATTGTCATATTTATCATCACAGTCTGACACATCTGGAACATAAGCCTTCTCATTTAACACTCCCTTGCCCTTGGCAATTTTATCAATCATTATCCTCAACATAAATAGAGACAGAACTATTCTCTAAGCACAATTTAATGAACTCCCTAACCTCTTTATCACTTTGAATGGGAGCTAGACTACCCTCAAAGGGGACATTAGGCCTATTAAAATACATTTCTTTTACCATTCCTTAATGTCATATACACTCATATAATCAGGGTCCATATGCACATCAAATACTTCTGACTCAGTATATAATAGGTGGGGCACTCTGATCCACCATGAAAGTTACGAAGACAAGCACTTGCAAGGTTTGACATTCAGCATATATATTTTCAAAATTAAAGGAATTAATAATTTTATGTGTAATTTCACCAAACAGAGCACTCGGGTTTAAAGCATCACAAACTCCATTTTTACCAACATCAAGCAACACATTTAGAGTATAATTTCGCAAAATTTCAATTCTACTGATTTAATCAATAGAGACCCCATGCACTCAAATTTTATGGTTTTTTT
This sequence comes from Lophocereus schottii, assembly GCA_002740545.1. Classification (NCBI taxonomy): domain Eukaryota; kingdom Viridiplantae; phylum Streptophyta; class Magnoliopsida; order Caryophyllales; family Cactaceae; genus Lophocereus; species Lophocereus schottii. The sequence goes on from NCQV01067449.1 coordinate 22,399, forward strand.
AAAATTAAAAGTACACAATGGCTATTTGATGATGAAGTTTATCAACAACACCAATTCATCCTCTTAAACTTCAGTCACAATCGAACACTCTCTTTGCTTCAGGTTGATGCTGCTTTGCTTTTGTGGATTTCTAGGGTTTTTTTGAAAGGGCAAGAGTTTAGAGCGACGGGGAAGAAGAGCATCTGAGAGCCATGGCAGACCGGGGAGGTTTTAGGAGTAATTAAAATTTTTGGTTTATTTTCCGTTTATTTGTTAAGACCCACAAGGCCACAAACACAAACTTTTCACTTCCACCGGTAAAATTCTCTCTTACTTGCTACAACCGGCCAAAGTGGCAAAATTGACTCTAATAATAGAGTTAGGTGACACAGGTAGGCACAAAGTTAATTCGATGACAGTTTTGACCAAATTAAAAAGTTTGATGGCAGTTTTGGCAAAGCACTCTGGCAAATTGTGCTTGACTTCTTTTGTTACAGCTGTGAGAACTAGTAAGGATACATTGTGCAATTTGCAGCCTAATAGAAACAACTTATTCTTAAATAAGACAGCATGTTTTTTTTTTTGGGGGGGGGTGATTTCCTGCATAACATCTTCATTGTGTTGCCATGTTGGCGTTGGTTCTTGGATTTTATATGGGGAAGGTGGTTGGTTGGTTAATTGTTTATTCTCCATTACTTTCTTTTATGGGACAAACTGAATTAAAATGTCTAGCTACGGATCTTTCTATGAACCATTGGGTAGAGTTCTGCGCGCTTTCACACAAGCTGTCTTCCTCATCATAGGTGAGAGTGAATGTCAGATACTGGTGTGTGCGCGCGCGTGAAAGAGAGAGCGAGCAATATATATGCTTCCATTGCGATTGTCTTCAACATCTGATTCAAAAATGAAAGAATCCGAAGGGCAGCTCTCAGCCTATAACAATGAAAGCAGTACAATAAGGCCTGAGATGAGATTTAAGCTTTTGGCAAGCTCTTAAGTTACTGTGAGTTTGTATGTATCTTTCTAGGCTTGCCCAACTCAGAAGGTGGGGTTGAGGTAGTAGTAAACACCACCCAATATCGCAATCCCGACGACGATGGCAATGGGCAATGCCTTCCTGCAGAAGAAGCAAAGTATGTACAATGCCATGAAATTGCTGAATCTTAAAACAGAAGAAACACGTAAAATGAACATATATCTCAGTTTCCGATTATTACCCAATTGCCTCATCCCTCTGAATCTCCGCTTTTCGTGCCTTCCGAACAGCTGCGGTATTTGCATTCTTGGCTACCGGAGCGTCATATGGTCTGAATCTGCGTTTTGGGGCACCACAGACTGCACAAATATTTCAGTTACAGCCTTTGGCTGTCATTACTTAAGATTACTGTCAATAGAGAGGTGCAGCATAATGCATGATTTTGGCAACAATCCAGTTAGACCCAACAAAAACTAACCCTAACACCTAAAGAACCAGAAAAACAAGCTCGACCAGAATATAAGGGAGTTCATTTGTTTAAAATTCCACTATAAATTCGCATCACCTAAACCCAACTTCTAAAAAAAGTGCAATAATTGTGGAAGACCAGCATTCTCCACATTTTATTAACAAATTTGTCAGACAAACTGAGTGAATATCCTACCTGTACTTGAGCAAAACTGAATGTCGAAATTGAACCTTAGTCGAGCATCTCAATGAAAACCCAACCCAGACTACCAGTTTGTCAGGTCTAAACTCGAATAAACTGAATTTGTAGGTACCCAATATTGAGGAAGATAAAAGGGTTGAAAATGTAACATACCAGGACAGAAGTAATTGTCAGGCAACTTCTCAAACGGAGTACTCTCATTGTAAATGTACCTGTGCACCAAAACCAAATTAACTTAATTTCACTTAGCAAAACTTAAGACATGAAAGCACTGAAACAAGGAAAGTGATCATAGTCATGTCATACAGACCCACAGTCGCGGCAGATGTAGGCTTGCCTGGCAGCAACGCGCATTGTGAATTTCATACGAAGAGCAGATCGAGGGAGCCCAAATAACGACGACAATGAAGAGGACGATGACCGGAGGGTGAGCCGATCAATGGGGCGTCCGAGGCCGATGGCGGCTCCTGAGGGAGGAGCCAGAGCTGATGGCACTGCCCATGATTTTCCTGCAGCTGTTGTGGCCACTGTCTGATGCTGAAATTGTACTGTCATTGCATTTGCCATGACTTTTCAGATTTCTGGGTTACCCGTAATTTTGTGGTATTTGAGATAAGAGAGTGATATGAGTAAAGAAAACAGAAAATCTTGTTTTGGGGAGATTGTGAGTGATCTCATCTGAAATTGATTGGTTCTCTTTGAAATGAAAACGCAAGTGGAAGTGAAAGCGTGGCAGCCTCACTCCCCACACGCTGTGTCTTCTTTTTCTGCCTTCCTTATCTTCTAGACCCTCACTTGTTTGTCCTTGGCTTTTTTTGAGTTTTTGGGTCCTCTCCTTTGGCTTTGGTAGTGGGAACTGCTGTTAGACAATTGTCCGGGTGAAGTTCTAGAGAGCCCCCTGCAAATACATGCCATGTTATGCTAAGTGAGTTCTGGCATGTTTATTTCAGCATTTTAAACCTGTTAACTTGTTTTTAATTGCTCTAATTGCCTTAGTTAGTCGTCAGTTCAAACTGTTCCTAACAGTTCCTATATCCTCTTTGTTGCTCCTAGCCACTACTTTTGCATATAATTTAATGTTAAACCTTTCTAAGTTGTTTCTAACTGTTAACTACTAACAGAGGTGGTTGAAATTGGCATTCTAGTTAGAATCTGGGTCCGTAAAATCGCAATCGTAGAATCGGATCGAAAATCGTTAGATTCCAATATTTATTCGAAATAGTGAAATTATTTTTGACGGAATAAAAATCTCAATAAACATTTATAAAGAAAACTAAAACTCAACTAACTATATTTTGTAGAAAATTTTGAAACAAAATGCATATTGTTGCCATAAATTGTGAAATATAATTATGTGTGAGATTTTATGAAGTTTGTCTAGAATTGTGGATCAGTATCAGGATCGTAGACACATATTACTATCCTACGGCAGATTATTTGAACAAAACTAGGATTGTGAGATCCCAGTAATGTTAAAATTTTAGTGCGAGTTAGATTGATAAAGGATTTTTCAATCGTAGAATCATAAGATCATTGGGAGTTTAAGAACCATACCGCTAACCATTGGTTTTAACTAATGAAAAGAACATACTCTTAACCAAATCTATTATTCTATTATATCGAATCTTTATATTCATAAAATATATATTCCCCTGCACCGACGAAAAAAAAAGAAGAAAAACACCCTTTGTCATATGTTTATTGCACAAAACATCCTTTTCTTCAACTAGTTTGTGCCCGTGAGTTTGCATGGGTATTTAAATTTATAAGATAACATAAATACATTTAGTTCCGGTGCATGAGAAAAAAAATAATATGATAATAGAGAAGAATAAAATTAACATGAAAAATCATAGTACATGCATGAGAAAATTAAAATATCACATGGATGATTAATTAAATATATTTACGAAAATTAAAATTGTCATGTGCATAACTAATAAAGTAATAGTATAACCTATAGAATAGAAAAAGCTATATATTGATTAAAAGTAATCAAAATAAAACACTCCCTTAAAACAAAAATACTATATACTTGTTATGTTATCTTCTTTTAATCCCATTTGCCAATCTTCTTTCACCTTAAATGCCGCATCTATGTGAACAAAATAACATAGTAATTACATTAGATGTCCATGTGCATTGATAATATGAATTGAGGCATGCATAACAATACCCTACTACAATATCACAATAGGATTAAGATCTACATCTTGATTATTTGATAAAAAATCATAGCAATATGATTCTATAAGATAAGAAAAGTACAATCAACTAAGTTATATACATGAAAATCATGTCTGACATCAAAAAAAGTTATCTGTAGGCACATACATTAATTTTCTCTTTTTCTAGCATTAGTTACACCTCTCAAGTTTTTTATTGTAAAATTTCATACAGTCTCACCTATCCAACTTCTAATCTTAATTATATTCAACTGCTCCATTCCCACCCTTTTATTATAGCAATCATCATGATCTTGTACGAGTTTTTAAAATTTTGAAAAATAACTTAATCAAAAGTCATAAATCTTCATTTGAAAATGATGAAGTTCAAAAAAGCATTACTATAAAACATTTTTTACATTGGGGTGGCATAAGGGAATGAAAAATTAAACTAAATAAAATTTGATCTTTCAATAAAATTGAAGAAGCCTGGCTTTCATTTATATACAACAACAACAACAACAACAACAACTCCCACTGTGGGTCTCGCTTTTGCGAGGCCTGACTTTCATTTATATATGGCATGAAATTACATAAATAAAAAAAAAAAAACTATGTTGAATGTAATTGAAAAAAAGGGGGTTGAGAAAGAAAAGTAAGAATTATATGTAAATGTTATTACATGCGTATCACACTTAATTAGCAAACTTGGTTATTTAGTCATGTTTTTGGGTGCCATCACTAAGATAGTTAAAGAAGTATTTTTCGTGCTATACAATAATTAGGAATTCAGAATTAACGGTCAACACTATCATCTTAGCCCCTCCTTCGTTTTTTACTTCAGTAAAAGTAGCTTAACTATGTTTGGTTCATTCTTAACTATATTGTGATGTGATAAACCAAAACAAAAAAAAATGGTGTATTGTGATAATATAACTTTCTCCATCCACAAAATCGTACACAAGATAAAGTACTCTGCGTAATTAAAGGTATAAACTAACCTTAGAATTGAGCATTTTAGGGTAATTAAAGTTATATTGTAAAAGTTAACCTTAGAATTATAATCATCTTTTCAATTCAAATCCATCTATTTTTACATAAACAAAAAAGAGAAACCATATTTTAGTTGTTGCATAATTTTTTTAAAAGGATAAATGGAAATATTTATGTCCTATAATAAAGTATACATTATGTGATGGTATTTACAAAGGATTGAATGCCACAATATGATTAAACCAATTTTAAAAAGGACTGTTTTTACAAATGAGCAAAGATTTGACACTATAATTTTCTTTTATTTCTTTTTTGATAGTGGGTGAAATATGTACAAATAATGTGACACAATAGCAAGTGAACTCACAGTACTAGAACTACCTGCATAAGTCGTTTGCCCCTCTCTCATGATCCGCTCATTGACAGCTGTAAGGCAATCGAATATTTACAGCTAAAGACTCAAATCATTAGAACTCCGTAGCAAAATTCTAGGGAAGCAAGAGTGTAGAACTATGGCCCAGCCTTGATCTAGTCTCCAAGCCTGATTTAATGGATACCGTACCATATGTCCATAGCTCAACGATGTCAACTATTACATTAAATGAAACAAGACCAACATGCAGTGACCATTCATCTTATTAGACTCATATTATTGGGCTTGCGTGCATGGTTGATTCAACGAAAAAGTCATGCCAACAAATACCACTTTCACAGCACGGACTCCAGTCAAGTTGCATTTTGCAGTTTGTGCGGCCGCCCTTGCGGCGTTCCCCATAATTGTCACCACTGGTATCGGTCGATCGTTGCTGATGATGTGACCATCAAAGAGTATACCTATGTAACGCGCCATCATACAGGAATGCACTTGAATGGGATGACTTCAACATATTTTTGGATTCCCCTTGTGACGCTCAGATTCCTTCTCGAGTCATAGATAGTTATTAAGAATAACTTCAAAGATTGTTTACTGGCCCGGTAAATAATCACATTCCTTTCTAGCGTGCTTTGACCTCACTCAAACACTACGTATGAAAGCTTCATAGGAGGTCACTTATCCCAACTATTACACAACAAACATGTTTAACTTTGGAGTTCTTAAGAGTAGGCTCCTTGAAAAAGATGGATCTTTATCAATATAGACAATCACTTCAATTCTTCTGAACCATACTTCTGACAAATACCTGTCCTCCTGCAGTGTTATAATCACCCTACTTGAGGAGTATAATATTCTTTTCGTCTCTAATCAATAGACCAACTTATGCCCTGTTGATCAATGTTACATTCCAATATCATTACCCCACCAAGTGATTGCCTAAGGCTTTACTGTCCATTACATGAACTCACAATCGAAAGTCATCTTTGGTGCAATCTATAATGTGCTCAACCCCTTCTTGGGTTGTGGACACTTACGAGGAACAACTTTAACGATGGCCTCCCAAATCATCACATGTATCGTTCTTAAGATTAAAATCTGCAAAAAAAAAGGTGTATCGTTCGTGACATAGGCAATCACTTCAAATTATTTAAGCCATACTCCTGAGGATACCAGGTGTGTTATAGCACTTAACAGTGCACATGTGAAAAACATGCTCCTCCATGACAAGCATTGTTGTTTGAGAATGAGCTTTGAATTTTATCTATGACTATAGAGTTCACGTATGTCTGTGTGCAAGTGTGTGTATATATATGTGCGTGTCTGTGCATATAAACAAGTATGTATGTATGTATGTATGTAAATATGTACGTATGCAAGTGTCCACTTGTGCGCATATCGATAAATATATATATATATATATATATAAATGTAT
>NCQV01067454.1:0-17450 GCA_002740545.1 Lophocereus schottii
ATATATATGTATGTATATGACAACTTAAGGGAATGATAGTCCATGGATAAAAGTATAAGGTATATAAATTGATAAAATCTTTATATACTCTAAAACAAGCACCAAAATAGGGGTTTGTGAAATTTGATACTAGTCTTTTGCATATGATTTGGTGGTCAATGAATATGATTCTTATGTATATTGTAAATTTGATGAGCTTCTTGTTGTGATTATATGCTTCTATGTTGATAACATGCTTATATTTAGAGCAAGCATCAAAATGAAAAGCCTGATTGAGGATTTCATGAATTCTAAGTTAAAAACAAAGGATCTTGGTGAAACTGAGATGATTCTAGGGGTCAAAGTTCTACATTTGGTTTCTCTCTTCATTAAGCTTATTACATTGAAAAGATTTTGAGGAATTTTAGTCACTTTGATGTGGACCCTTTAAAAACACCATATAATTCTAGTATGCACTTGAAAAAGAGTTAAGAAAATCTAGTTGCACAATCTAAGTACGCTAAGATAGTAGGTAGTATTATGTTTCTAATCAACTATGCTAGACTAGACATTGCCTATGTTGTTAGCTGGTTGAGTAGATTTATATAGAGTTGGGTAATGGGTCGGCTTAGGTTGACCTATTTAATAAACAGGTCAATTTCGTGTCAACTTTACAAATAATTTAGGTCTATTCAAAATTGAAAATAACATGTTTTTAAGCTAAACAGCTAAATCATGTCCACTTCGGCTCAAAATCAATTTGGATCGTGTCGGGTTCGGGTTTCTCTCAATAACTTCAGGTGGGGTTCAGGTCGGGTTATCGTGTCAGGTCAGATTTTCCCAACTCTAGATTTATACATAAAGCTGCTCAAAAATATTAGAATACTCTTACCTGTTTTCTTAGATATCTAAGGTTACTATGGATTTAGGTATGGTTAATAGCATTTAGTAACAGAGGGATAGATTGCTGCAACCAGGGTCATAGGTAATGATGGCACAAGCTTCATTAATGGTTATACCTTCACCTTAGCTGGAGAGGCAATATCATAGAAATTAGCCAAGCAATCATGTATTAGCTTAGTCAACTATGGAATCTATTGGTAGTTAGGGTTACCGCATGATAAAATAGCTATGAAGATATGTGCCCTTGTGGGGAAACCAGATCCATTAGTTTCCTTATATTGTGATTATCAATCTTCAATTGTTGTGGCAAAAAATAGTGTCTATAATGGAAAAAGGAGACACATTTGTGTGAGACATAGTATGATGAGAAATCTCGCTAGAAGTGAGGTTGTATCCTTAGATTATGTAAAGTCAGAGAGGAACTTGGTTGACCTCTCTAACTAAAGCCTTTTGTAAAAAGATGATTATTGAAACATCGAAAGGGATATGGCTAAACCCATTGTATGAATTTATCTATAATTAAGCCCAACCCTTTGGGGTTCGATAGGTCAATTAAAATTATGGAATAAATTTAATAAATATGGTACTTCATGTTTTCCATGTCTATGACGACTTGCAGTGCAATCGTGATATGTCTAAATCGTACGTATAATAGACAATGGGCTACGCTCTGAAGTAGTGGTATATGGGACAAAAATATTTGATGTGTTTACCAATTAAGAGTGTGAAGGTAGACCACCTTCTATGAGAGCACCATAGAGGATTTAGGAAAGAAGCATATGGTCATTATAAGTCCTAAATATTTATAGAAATCGAATCAATAGTTGAGATAAGGCAAGTGAACAAGTAGCATATATTTTTCTTTCATGTGAGATTCCATATTCCTCACCAGACATGATGTGATGATACTATGGCCAATAAGTGTTCCGTTCAAATCCATAAGACACTACCCTTGAACCTTTCTCCTCTTGTACATCTAAGCCTTAAATAAAATTTATTATTCTTTAAAATTTGGAATTATATGGGGAATGTTGGAATTTCATCAAAAATTTTGTGATCTTGGGAATGTTATAAGTAGAGAACAACAGAGTGAACTCTCGTCCTACATAGCAAATTAGAAAGAAAAAGTAGTTTTTATATTCTTACCTTTGGAAAGCCTGTGAATAAACTTTGGGCCTAAAGTGTGCATGGGCTAGGGAACACACATGCATTGGCTAAGCCTAGCTCAAGCACATGCTATGTCTTAGGCGAAATGAATTATATTATATTTCAACATAAAATCAGTTTAAACATTTTGGAATACATTAGACTGGTTTTAACAAATATTTGTGTGCCTTCTAAGTTTTATTCTGTAGCTGTTAATTAGTGATTTGATGCCATAAAATATTAGCCTTCATTTTAGCTTCTCTGTCTACTTTCTTTTTTTGGTCAAGACTTTGTATATTTAAACAAACAATTTTCCCAAAACTGTGGATATTTGATTGTTCTTATTTCTACTTGGGTCTCGTTGGGTGCATAAGATGATTGGGGTGTAGCTAGAGGTCAACCACAGATGAGCAGCAACTGTACTAGTGACTACGCATAATTGATCTATGAGCCAATGGCTCACACCACACTATGGCAATCGCAGATAAGATTGTTTTAATTTTCTAGTGGTGTTTCTACTATGCTACTCATCCTGCTTGATTACTAAGCATTTCCTAGTGCTTTATTTCCCACTTAATTACGCACTTATATTAACACCGAAGATATGAGCATCTTTGCACATGAAAAATAACGCACATGACCATGCACATTTATACACGAACATAGTGAATTTTTCTTATGATAACTCCATAGTACCACTGAGAATTAAAACTAAAAATCTTAATGATTAATTTTCAATCCTATGCTTCACAATTTGCCATCTTACCAGCCCATTTAAACCCCTCGAATCAACTGTCTTCTTGTTTTGACCGTGCAATAGTAGCTGACCACTATTATACATTCCTACTCAGGCACTCATCAAAGCCTAGCTAGTAGTAAATGCTCATCTCCTCTTACAATTGAGCTATCAATTGTTCAAAATTATGGTTGACACAAAAGTGATAGAAAGATAAATTTTAAGTAGAACTATTGAAAAATGAGATATGGAAGATAATCTTTTCAAATAAAAGCATGACATGATTCAAAGATAGAACTAGGCATTGAGTACCTGGATTTGAAGCTCTAATCTATATTCATGCATTTGAAGAAAATAAAGAAAGGAGAATACATTTGGAAATTATAAACTTTTATTAAGCTTGTGTTTTTCCATAATTCAATCTTGATTCATGATCTTTTTGTGCTAGCAAAAATGGTCAATGAATTGGAATTTACAATCTACTCTTCTTGGACTATGGATTACATCAATTATACATTGTAATATTTTGCAGAATAAGTAAGATTAGATCATGCCATCACATCAAACAATATTAATTAAGCATGAATATTATAAGTAGTTAGTTGGTTAGTTGTCGACTGTGAGATTCTAAGATATAAGATTAAAAATTGAATTTGAAACCAAGTAAAGAGGTGGTGAATTATAAATAATGTAAGTGGTTCACTACCAAGATCTTCAACCTCTACTGGAGGTCAAAACAATGAGATCTCTATTCCCAAGTAAATCTCGACAACAAATAAAATATATAAATTATCAAAAATGAAATGTCATAAATCAAAGGTTTAAGGATAAAGCATAGAGGAGAGCACACAAAATAGAATGGAGAATGAAAAGTGAATAAAGCGTAAAGTAGATGGTGGAAGCTCTCACTGCGAACTCAATGTTGGATCAAATGGTCACATTTGAACTCTATGATTGCTTTGATTATTTTGAATCAAAGCCAAATTCATTTGTATGTTTGATGATACTAGCATGACTTATATAGCTCATTGAATGTCTCTTGTGTTCATGGTCATATAAGCTTTGCAGCTATAGAGTCCATACATGCTAATCTGACTCAGAGTAAGCTACAAACTACATCAAGTGAGATTACTTAGTCTACTTTAGTGTTATATCTCTTAGGTAAGTCAAACACCCTGATATAAGAGTCAGGGTTAGTCATAACTCAAAACCATGAAACCTAAATAGAAGTTAGGGTGTGCCATCAACATAGAGTTAGAGGACTCTAATTAGTGCTTATAGTATCAATGGAATGAGCTAAGCTTAGGAACCTAGAAGGTTGTGCGTCAATGTAATAAATTCCATTTTAGTATTAACACAATGTTCACATGTGCAATTTTATGTTACAAATGCTTGCAGAGAAAAAACTAGAATTATTTGGTCGGTTTCTCTTCAAATGCTCTTCATACATCTCATGGAATGTTTACTTCATTTGTTCACAATCACTGAACATTAGTATGAGAATTGCACTCAATGCAATAATCATACTACAATTCTTATATTATATTTAGCAAAGAACTCACAACTTGATTTGCTTTGAATGCATAAGCTGTAAATGAACTATATAGGAGGAATTTAGGCTAAGGGGAGCTTTCCTTGAAAGATTCAAAAGTTTTCCAAAATCAGAAAGAACATGCTCTAACTTGGAAATACTAGCATAAAATAGCAAAAGGTGCTTGTTCAAGGTGAAGATAGAAGTAAGGGTTTTCTTTTTGTGTGGGTATTTTGGTGTTCAACAATAAGGAGATGAAATTCATAACAAATTAAGGCAAGGTTGGCCTAAGAAATGATATGCAAAAGAGCAAGGATTGTGTTCACATGTTTGACAAAAAATCTTACAAATAAAAGAAGATTAGTATGGAACTTTGCATTATAGAGATTACAAGTCAATCTTCAATAAATCAATCCCAATGGTTAGTTGGCTTCTTTAATGGTCTTCTCAGTTTAAGAAATCTATAAAATGAAGAGTAAAACATCTAAAGAAAAGTGTAAGCAGTAATACCTCCAATCGAAAGACTTCCACTACAACCATAGATAATAAGTTGTTAGATTAAAATAATCAGGTAATTAGGGATTAAGGGTGTTATAGATAGGGCGCTAGTATGATGTTTATGTTGAAATTTTGAGTTGTCCAAATCTGAATTGACTCGAACCCAAATTTTAAGTTGTCTGAATCTGAATTGAAACTATTTTTAGGGTGCTTTTGGAATAATTACAACACACTTAGTCCTGCTTTACACTACCCAGACCACACTCAAATTATATGCTGTAATTCCAAGGGGTATAACGTCTACTCCTGATCTTGGGTTTTAGAGATCCAACTCATTCTGGAAAGGCCAACTCATGAACTATTACTTTCCTTTTAGGGACAATAACGTATTCTAGACCTAAGAGATTCGAATCTACCCAAAACCCTAAACTGCCGGGGGCAGGTTAGGATTGCATAGTCTTCGTATTTTAGCTATAACTCTCTGATTTTAACTCCAATTTACAAGAAGCAAAATTTTTCTGTTAGAGGACACATATATCTATCATCCATAATGTTTTCATGGTTATTGGAAAGGCCAATAATTACCAATAATCCAATGAAGTTCGCTTATGCTATGGTTGCAGTGAAATTAGTAGTTTACCACATGTTTGGTCTTAAATTCAGTCAATCCTAGCCCGAACTGTTCACAATACATGCATACAACATCCTTACCAATAACAGACCGATCCCAACCATCAAAATAATCCAAGCCATAAGGAAGAATTAATCTTTACCTTAAAACAAGNNTGTAGAGGAAAAGAAGGGAGTTAGGGTAGTTTTTGGCTGTTCAAGCACGTATACACATCTGGAAATTTAAGGAAGACATCAAGGTACTCAGATTTTCGGCCAAAAGTTTATAATTTGCAATGATTTCAATGATGAAAAGATGCTTTGACTAGGGTTTTCCACAAACCCTTGCCAAACTCACCAAGGGATGAGAGAAAAAGAGAAGACTTACCAAGAGGGTGAGAGAAAGAGAGGGCCCGACCGGACAGGGTGGCCGGTGGCCGGTGGCTGGTGGCGATGTGATCGGTGGGTGGCTGCCAGTGTGTGTGAGAGAGAAAGATTATTGTGGGGGGATCCATGAGGGAGAAGGGAGAGGAATAAAGAGAGTGTGCTTGAGAGGGTTTTGTGAGGCAAGGTGCGGGGGGGAGAAGAATGCAAAGGCTATGGTTCCCCCCTTTTCTTCTTTTATTTATTTTTTATTTTATTCTTTAAAAGGGAATTTTTGAATTTTCGAGTGTAGAAGATCGAGGAAATAAATGTCTGTTTTGGTTTGGACTGCCTGACTAACACCTAGACTGCACCTCTAAATTCCCCATAAATTAATCACCGTACGAACTCAAGTGTTCTGTATCTCTCCATCTCATAAACAAATGTAAATAAATCAAAATAAATTTTAGAAATTTTTTTGGGGTTTTACATTCTACCCCCATTAAATGAAGTTTCGTCCTAGAAACTTTACACGCACCTAATCAGTCAAATAAGTGAGGGTACTTGGATTGCATTTCTTGTTCCGGTTCCTATGTAGCTTCCAATATCTCATGATCTGCATAGAGAACTTTCACTAGTGGCACCGTCTTTTTACGAAGTTGTTTTTCGCTTCGATCCAAGATGTGAATTGGTTGCTCCTCATAAGACAGATCTTCTCGCAACTGTGTGGGATCCAGCGCAGTGAAATGGGATATGTAAGGAACGTACTTACGTAATTGTGATGCATGGAAGATGTTATACACTCTTGGTAGTTCCAGCCAGTAGGCTACATCTCCCACTCATTGAACGATGGGCTATGACCTAATATATTTTGGGCTAAGCTTGTCAATCATGCCCAATTTCATGATACCCTTGCTTGGGGGCATCAGAAGGAAAACTTAGTCTCCTACCTCAAACTCTAAAGGTCTATACCTCTTGTCAGTGTAGCTCTTATGACGACTCTGGATCGCTTTCATTTGTTCTTAGATTGCCCTGACTTTCTGGGTAGTAGCTTGGATTAGCTTAGGTTCCATGGTCAATGCATCGTCCATCTCCTGCCAACACAACGGGGTTCTGCATCGCTTGCCATACAACACTTCATAAGGGGTCATCCCAATACTAGAATGATAGTTGTTGTTGTAGGAGAACGACCAGTGCCAATTGTTCATCTCACGCTTGCTTGAAGTCTAGCATACACCTCGTAGCATATCTTCTAGCATTTGAATCGTTCGCTTAATTTGCCATTTGTAGCTGGATGGAAGGCTGTTAATAACATCCTAAATGCCTTCTGTAGCTTTTGCTAGAATCTCGATTGGAATATACTGTCTAGGTCTGAAACTATAGAACTTTGCACCCCATTTAGTCAGACGATTTCCTCTAAGTAGGCACGGGCTAATTGATCTAAAGTCCATGTGTTCCTCATGGCTATGAAGTAGGCTGCCTTCGTGAGTCGATCCATGATAACTCAAATTTAAATATTCTTCCTCTGGGTGGGCAGTCGACCACCACAAAATCCATGAGAACAGAGTCCCATTTACAGGGAATCTCTAATGATTGTAGGAGCCCTACCTGTCTTTAGTGCTCCACTTTCACCTGCTGGCATGTCAGACATTTTCCCACGTATTCTGCCACCTCTTGTTTCATGTTGCTCCACCAAAAGTTTCATTTCAAGTCCTTGTACAGCTTATTCCCGCTAGGATGAACGGAGTGTGTGGTGTTGTGCCCCTCATCCAGGATCTTATTCTTGAGTTCCTCTATGGTCGGGACACATATCCAATCCTAGAACATTAACGCCCCATTTTTGTGAATCAGGAAGCCATGTGTCTTCCCTGTTAGCACTTTGATCTTTAATCCTATCCAACTGTAGGTTAGCGTCTAAGCAGCCCAAATTTCCTCAATAAGAGTAGGCTATACCTCTAGGGTATAAAGTATGAGTCTGATCCTCCTTGTCACCATATTGATCTCTAACTTCTTAAAGCCCTCGCATAAATCTCTGGGTAATGCCAACAAGCAGTTAAGGGTTAGGTATAGTCCATGACTTATGCATCAGCTACCACATTTGCCTTTCTTGGGTGGTATTAAAAGTTTATTATAACCACCTCGTCTGCCTTGCATTCAGGTCCTTTTATAAAAACAAATATTTTAGACTCCAGTGTTTAGTAAAGATCCCACAGTGCACCCTATAGAAATAGTGTTTCCAAATTTTCAGTGCGAACACTAGTGTTGCTAGCTCCAAGTCATGAGTAGGATAGTTCCGCCCATAGATCTTTAGTTACCGGAGGGCATAGGCTATAACACGGTCATCTTACATTAGCACACACTCCAATCCATGCTTGGATGTGTCACTATATAGCACAAAGTTCTCGTCATTGGAGAGTAATGCCAATACAGGTGCACTAGTTAATCTTTTCTGAAGCTCTTGAAATGCTTCCTTGTACCTGTCGTTATACTCATACTTAGTAATCTTATCAAGTTAGTGAGGGGGTGGCAATCTTCGAGACATTCTGAATGAATCTATGATAATAGCCTACCAATCCCAGTAACATTCTCACGTTGGTTGCATTCTTAGGTCTTAGCCACTACGTTATGGCTTCTATCTTTTGAGGATCTATAGATATTCCCTCTTTAGACACCACTTGCCCAAAAAATGCCACTTTCCTAACTAAAACTCACACTTCTTCAATTTTGCATATAATTCGTTTTTCCTAAGTACTTCTAAGATTGTCTTCAAGTGATGGGTATGTTTCTCCAGTGTCCTTGGGTAGACCAGTATATCATCTATGAACACCACTATAAATTGATCCAAATATGGTTCAAAAACCCTATTCATAAGGTCCATAAATGCAGCTGGTGCATTAGTAAGCCCAAAAGGCATCATCACATACTCGTAATGTCTGCACTGAGTCTTTGATATGTCCTCCTCCTTGATACGGAGTTGATGGTAGCCAGACGGAAGGTCTTTTTTGAAAAAAGTTCCCACGCCCTTAAGCTGGTAAACAAGGTATCTATCCGAGGCAAAGGGTAGTGGTTCTTGATGGTTATCTTGTTAAGCTCTCTATAATCTATCCATAACCTCAGAGTCACGTCCTTATTTTTCATGAAAAGCACCGGGCCTCCCTATGGGGACGTACTGGGCTGGATATAACGCTTTTCTAACAATTCATCAAGCTAAGCCTTTAGTTCCTTAAGCTCTGTTGGTCCCATCCTGTAAGGGGCCCTGTTGATAGGGGTTGCTTCTGGCACTAAGTCAATATAAAATTCCACCTCCTTAGAGGGTGGCATGCTGGGGCTATAACCCTTTTCTAGCAATTCATCAAGGTGAGCCTTTAGTTCCTTAAGCTTTACTGGTTCCATCCGGTAAGGGGCCCTGGTGATAGGGGTTGCTTCTGGCACTAACTCAATGCAAAATTCTACCTCCCTAGAGGGTGGCGTGCCAGGGATTTTCTCAGGAAAGACATTAGAAAACTCCTGAACTACCGGAATATCCCTAAGGTATGGTCAAAGGTTTTGGTGTCTATCATCTTACATAAGAATCCCTTGCAACCACATCCTTGTAACTTTTGGGCTTCCATTGTGATGATAACCCTCACCCCACCCTTCAGAACCTTCCCCTCATGAACTACTTTCTCTCCTTGGGGCCCCTTAGGGTGATTCTCTATTTAGGACAGTTTGTTTGAGCTTGATACCTTGCTAGCTAGTCCATTCCTAAAATGACAACAAAATCGATCAGGTCGAATTTGTACAGGTCCACCAAGAATACAAGGTCGTTCATTTGGATAGGGCAGTCCTTATATAGCTAATCACATCTCACGGTCTTTCCATAAGGAAGAACCATAGATAGTAGAGGAGATCTAAGTGTTGGAACTAGCTCTAAAGTCTCAACCAACTTGATAAAAATAAAAGAATGCTTAGGACCGGAATCAAATAAAACATCACTAGGTTGAGTTTTGATAGAGAAAGTACCAGTCACTACATTGGGAGCATTTTCAGCCAATTCCCTTCGCATCACATAGACTCTTTTCCCAGTGTGCCCAGGTGGTTGGTGAGGAGGTCTTGGCTGGTTTTGCTGTGGAGGTAGGGCTTGATGGTTTGAGTTTGCTGCTTGTCCACCCTTGTTTTGGTAATACTATTGCGGCTGTTATCCCCTAGGGCCCTAACTGGTAGGAAGGGGTGGATGTGGGCAATCCATCCCCTGATGCTAAGGATTCCCACAGCCATATCATCTCGTATTGGCGGGACACTCACATGCATAATGTGTTGGCTTCCCATAAGCATTGGACGCAATGTAGGTCAATTGTTGGTATGATGCCCCCCCATGCATGCTGTTGTTGCTGTGATAGTTCCTGGGAGGTCTGTTGTACTAACCGTGAGAGTGAAAATTTTCTTGTTGGTCCCCTTTTACTTGCTCCGGTGCTGCTCGTTGCAATACTCATTTTTCTCCTTCATTACTCTCTCCATATTCGCAGCAGTGCCATTGTTCGGTGCGAATTTATCGTATTTTACGTGCCTCTTTTGCCTAATTTTAGCTCGTACAATTATATAATCTCTAGGATTTTTACTCATTTTATGTACTTTTGTAGGTAATAAGATCAACCAAGCAAGTGCCGCAAAAAGGAGCAAAAAGGAATAAAATAAGAAGACAAAGCCCCTAAATAGGAAAAAAGCCCAAATATGTGCTAAGTTGTTCCTCCAGGAGTTCAAGGCCTAATAAGCCAAGAACTACCGATCCGGGCGAAGGAGCACAAGGAGAAAAGCGGGAAAAAAAAGAGAAAAGAAAAAAAAGAGGAGCAAAAATAAAGGGAGTCATAAACCAAGTAGAGTTGGCCTTTTCCTCGGTTTTAGCCTAGCATTAGAGTTAATACACTTTGCATGGAGCACTACAGTGTACAAATCATGTCATTGTGTTGCATGGGGTGAAAAATGAGAGCCACGTTGCATTTATAGCCTATGTTTATCTTGAATGTATGTTTTACTTGTATATGGCTTCGTAGCTTGGTTGTTAAGGCGATAAAATCAGTTAAGATGTGTACATTTCACCCCCTTTGCCTTGTACATATGTTTTGCTTTTTAAAAAAAATCCAAGAAGATTTCAAAGATTTTGTGGGTATATATTCTCCAAACCCTCACGAGACCTCACTCGTCCACTTGGGAGAACCAAGGGGTTTGAAGGGCTTGTTGCATGCGTTAAATGTAACCACGATTCCTGCGACAGTGAGTCAGATTCCTAGTTTAGTTTTGATCTTGTTTTGCTCAAGGACGAGCAAAAGATAGGTGTGGGAGCATTTGTTAGGCGTAAATTTGTCATATTTTACGTGCCTCTTTCACCTAATTTTACCTCGTACAATAATATAATATCTAGGATTTTTACCCATTTTGTTTTCTTTTGTAGGCAATAAGATGAATCAAGCAAGTACCTCAAAAAGAAGCAAAAAGGAACAAAAGAAAAAGACAAAACAATGAGCGACGGGGAGTAGGTCGACTGCATGACGGCCTATCATGCCCGAGCTGGCAACGGCTGGCCAGTCTTGGACGGCGACGGCTAGTCGTCAGCTAGGCGACCACTGTCGCCCGCCTGGCAGTCGCGTGCTGTTTTGTTCTCCCCGACTGAATTTGTATAAAGGGGCTTGCTTCCGGACTTTTTGAGTGTTCTTTTTTAGGCAATTTTTAGGCTAGTTCTTGGTTAGATTTAGCCAATAAAAATTCCAATTTGGGGATTAGATTAGCAAGATTTGGAATTGTTTGGGTAGATTGTGGATTCAAGCTCATGGATTTCATCTTTATTCAATCAATCCTAAGTTTTCTCTTCTCTCTCTCTCTATTTCATATTTTGTTCTGGTTTAGGTTTTGTTAGTCTAATTCTTGTATTTGATTTGTTTAGTCTAAATGTTTAGTCTTTATTGTTAATCCATATTTAATAGCTTGCTAGATTATATTAGTTTCTTTCTCTCTCCCCCGTAGTTCATGTTTATTTGCTTGTTCGTTAGCGTAGGTTTAGTTAGGTTCAATTGTATTTTTGTGATGATTAGTTGTTAATTTTGGTTGGCTTGGATTGTGATTAGCCTCTTGATGGCTAATTAGTCTAGCATTAGACCTAACCACATCCATCTTATGCTTAGAACTTATAGTTTTTCCTTACGCCCGCCAAGTGTTTGATGAAATGCTTGAGAGAGCTTTCATCTATATTTTTGGGCAATTGACTTATGCCGAGAGGTGAGGTCAATTAGCTAGAGTGACGGAGGAGAATAGCTGGGTTCGGGACATGAAAATAGTCTCCATCCTAGTTAGGTCCAAGGGTTGCTAATTGCGTGGTCTAGTTGGGCTAACCCCATGAAAATATGCGGTTAGACTAATTAGACTAGCTCATGACCCTTGAGAGAGGACTTGGGTAGTCTTCGATGGAGCAATCGATTATCTCTTGTTTTTAGTTGAGCTCGGGTAGGTTATGACTCATCTTGACTATTTAGTTCATCAATTGGTCAAATCATAGTCTCAAGCCACCTCTTTTGCTTTTATTAGTTTAGTTTGGCTTTGATTTCTTTTCCTTCCTTATTGGCTTAGATTGAGTCGCTCTAGCTAATCTTGGTACTTGAAACCTAACTCTCAGTGGACGACACTTAAAGTAGTTGTTCGCACCCAAAATGAGCTATTTTTAATATACTTTTAAACTAATTTTATGCTCGTTTTTATCGTATTTTTAGGATTTTTATTTGATTTTATTTTATTTTGTAGGATGTGAATAAATTCCAAAAAAATGGTGAAAAAGGGCGAAAAAGATAGCAGAAAAGTTGGAAGTTGAAGAACCGGGTTGAGATGACCAAAAACCGGTCTAGAATTTCCTGAACCGGCCAAGCAAAAAGAAAAATCTAAACCGAACCGGTTCAAAACTGGTCCGGTTCAAAACCGGTCCGGTTCAGAAATATAAACAGAAAACCAGTTTCTTTTCTTTTCGTTTATTTGTTTTCTTTCCCATGTTCCTTCGCGTCCCTTCCAGAGAACGCGAGCCTTCGACCCCAAAACCTTCGCCTTCTCTGCCATTCCTCCATCTCCTACATCAGCTTTCTTTCTCTGCCTCATAATCTCTCTCTCTCTAAGTGGTTAACGCCGTTTACGCTTGCTGTGCCACGAGGACCCTTTGCTGGCATCCATCCCGATGATCCACGCCAACCCCCAAATCGGTGGTCGAGGTCCAAGAGTGTTGAGGAAGGTTCGGGTATTTTAGCAGCCCGGAGGAGAGAAGGGGGCAAGGTTTTAATTTTGGTTTTAATTTTTGCAAATATTTCGTATTTCTCAGATGAAGTTTTTTTTTTAGTTTTTAGGGTTAGGGTTTAATGTTAGGTAGTGATTTTGCAATTTGGATGTAATTAGCAGAATTTATTTGTTAATTTTAAGATATTTCTTTAGAATTTTGTTAAGATTGTGAGATGGATTTCCCGATTTGAATGCATTTATTAGCTTGGTTCACTGTGCTAATGGCGGAAACGCCACGTTTGTCCAGCTGAGCTTAAAAGCGAGGAAGCCGTGTCTGCTTCGTTGAGTGTTAGTTTCCTCCCCCTTCCCTCTGTTGAACATTGCATTCGTCGGTTCTGGGCAGCACGTTTCAACTCTCAGGTCTGACTCAATCTTCCTCCTTCTCTGCTTCTCGCTTTCGGTTCCAGTAGATTCGTGCTTTCAGTGATTTCTCTTGCTTACTGTGAAAAACCCTGTTGAATGTTGTCCATTTTTGCTTTTTTTGAGAATCCGTGACTGTGAGCTTGATTGTGTTCTTTGGAAGTTAATTGTTTTACTGGAATAGTCACAGTATTCACAAATGAATGGTTCTGTTCAATTTCTGGTTCAGAATGATAATGGATTTTGTTGGCCACAGTTAGCAAGATTGATGGTTTGTGTTCAATTAATGGATCAATGGTTATGTTCAAATGATTGCGTGCTGTTCAATGACTTTGTGAACTAGGATTTTAGGTGTAATCCAAACCTGACATAATGTTGCCCTGCTCTTCCCTTTTCCTGATTTGCCATAATCTTTGAAGCATAAAAAAAAAAATCTGTCTAATTGAATTAGGTTTTGCTCTGGTTATTGGTTTTGTTTTGATAGATTAGGATTAGAGTTGTATTAGTTGTGTTTGTTTTATTGACCTAAGTTTATCCCATTGTCCCTGAGGATCGACCCTCAAAGTATTACAATGACAATTGTAAGCTTGAGGATTTTTATTTTCTTTTTAAATTAGTTTACCTCAAACTTTTCACATCAAATTTTGGCGCCGTTGCTGGGGACAATGGCGAAAGATTAAGGTCATTTTTCTTTGTTTTGTTTTCATTCTTCATATTGTGTTTTCGTAGTTTCTTTAGAAGTTGTTTAGTTGTGTGTTTTATTTTGTTACTCTAGTCTCAATCACCACTTTTCATTATCATTTCTTCAAAAATCCAAAAAAAATAAAATTAAAATGACCATTTTTAATTTCCCACAATTTGAGCATGAACCTTTTTGGAATTATTTTTCAAGGCTGAATGACTATCGTGCTCAATTGAATCAAACTTTCGAAAATGGGAAATTTGTGTAGTTGTTATTAAGGGTCTAAATTTCGAGTCAAGGAATTACATTGAATCACCTTGTCCTGCAGGTTGTTCAGAATTATTATCTAAAACTCAAGATGAAGTTTGAGATATTTTTGAAAAATTAGCTTGGAAAACCTACGCATTTGAACAAGCTAATAAGACTTTTATAAACCCGACTCATGGAGAGTATGATTTTCATGCTGATTCTAAACCTTCAGATCACTTTGTTGATTCCTATGACTCATCGTATTCTTTTGTGCCTCCTGTTGTGTGCGACTATTGTCAATCTACTGATCATGTTTCTTCTAACTGTCCTTCTCGTGATTACATTGATGCTACTTGTGCAAGATTTGAAAAGACCGTTAATAATATGACTGATCAAATGATAGAGATTATGAAATTGAGAATTGCTGAATATTCTCAATCTTTTAACCAAATTAGGGGAACTTCTAGTGAGATTGATTCTAGTTTAGGGCCTCCTAAACCTGATATTAGTCTCTATGATGATTTTGAACCTTCTTATTCTGATAGGCTTGATTTGAATGAAAACATGTCTATGCATGGTTTAGAACAAGAAAGTAATCCCCCTAAGTCTCTATTATCAGATCTTGCACCTTGCACTGACTCACCTGACACCATCACTGAAAATGTTTTAGTTGATTTACCCACCACTTTGAGCAGCTTTTCTGAATTAGAAATGGGTAAATCATCTGATACTGTTAGTGAGTTAGAAGTAAGCATCACACCTGCAATTGAGTTTCATGATTTGGATGATTCAACAATTATTTCACAGGAGTTATGTGAAGAAGCGACTGCACCCATTGTTTTGAGCTTAAATGATGATATTCTTTGTGCAGAATATGAATCTTTTTCATATGGGTTTAATGTTACTGAAGGTCTTGATTTGGATTCTAATGCTAAATTTGAAACATTCTCTTTTGATTCCATCATTCCTGACCTTTCAATTACATCTGATAATAATATCCTGTAAATTGAATATGAGTCTTTTCGTGTGTTTGATACTAATAAGAGTTTGAAGGAGGATTCCTGTGCTGAATATGAATCATTTTCTATTGATCCGGTCCAAACTAACCTCCTCCTTGAATATTGCAGTTCTTCCCTTTTCCCTCTTCTATCTCTAGACCTTCCTGAGTTTACTTTTGTCGAATCTGAGTCATTGATGCTTGATACTCCGTGTTTAGATCAGATTCGTGTTGATAATGCCATAGATAGACTCAAAGATCATTTTGAATCATATGACTTGACTTTAGGCCATCATTTGCTCTCTAATTTTCATATTTACTTTGATTGGCCTGGTTTTGGTCCTCTCTTCTTCCCTCTTAGAGATGTACGATTTTATTTAGATCATTCAGGTCACTTTAGATGGTTTATGTATTCACATAGTTATATCTTCATTGAATCATTGACTAGTGCATCTGATTTTACATATACACATCTCTTTTCTGATTGGGCTGTAAGCTCTGATAAGCTCAAAAGGGCCTTAAGTTGCATTGAATTTATGCATCTTATTTGGGCCATCCTTCTTGTTTCTCACTATCTACATTTTTGTGAGGATTGTGCCCATCTGTTTGATAGGCTACTACGAGCATTAGTTGGTTTGATCTGAGTAGTCGCTTGTAAGTTGAGATGGAGTGGCTGATGCTCCATAAGCCTTATAGTCTGGGTACAACCTGTATCCAACCTGGTATGATCATTCCAACTTTCTTCTTTATTTTCTATTTCTTTTATTTCATTTTTGAACTTAGTTGTATATATTTAGGATTGTGAATATATGAGTGTTTTAGTTATTTTTGTTTGGTTTCCTTAATTCTGTGTTTTGTTTCTTTAGTTTAGTTTTTGTTTAATAGTTTCCCTTTTGTTTCAGTGGCTTTGTTTTCATCTTTCCTTTTGTTTTTCTTTTGCTTTTTGTCTTGTCCTAGGTTTCTTTTGGTTTAGTAGATCCTTGATTTTGCTTTTATAAATATGTGTGTTTCCTTGGTTTAAGTGTTGATTTTCTTTTTCATTTTGGCTTTATTTGGTTTTTAGTTTTGTTCTTTGGTTTTTGTGGTGTCCTAGTTGTATATATTTTAGGTTTTACGGTTGTTTAGCTGATGAGCTGGCTTTTTAGCACCTTAGTTCCTACAATGAGGACATTGTGAAGTTTTGGAGTGGGGGTGAGGTGCATTTTTGGCAAAATTTTTTGAAAATTCAAAAAGATTTTTGTTTTATTTTTGGGAATGTTTGTATCTTTTCTGATTAGTTTATATCCCCTGTGCTTTATTTATTAGCATGTATATAAGTAGGATGTGCATTATAAGTCTCCACCTGTAAATGTGATATTCATAGCCCTGATTCTAACCACAAGGTTCATTATAGGTTGTGTAGTGCAGTCCTTATTTACTTCTTCATCATTATCTTTAGATCTTAGGTTTCCATAAATGATTCTCCTACTAGCTTATGACACGAATACTTTGAAAAAATGTACTATGAATAAGAATAAAAGAAAGAAAAAGAAATGAAATAAAATTTGGAATGACAAGTGTCCCTTTGAGGCATACGCTACTGGGCGTTACCCTTTGAGGCACGTGTTACTGAGTGTTACCCTTTGAGGCAAAACTGCTACTGGGAAAGCTTGCTTCCAAAAATTAGTGTGATAATAAGGTAATTGTGTCAACTAAGTGGGATTGAGTCTAATTATGATCAATCTAAACCCTAAGATGATGATACACGTGCACACGAACACCGGGATAGATTCAAAATCTTAATATTCAATGAGGTGAAAAATGAGTGCTTTGATATCACTTAGGAGGTGGAGGGCTTTTAAGTACATTCTGTATATATATAGGTCGATAATTGAGTATATGGGTGATTTAGCCTATTAGAGATGTGTGCATATTTTTCCTAGATTTTGTACATATCAGTTTTGAGAAAAACCAAAAAGATTTTTTATTTTTGAAATAATTTTGTGGGTATTTCACTTAGAAACCCTCACAAGACCTCACTCGTCCACTTGGGAAACCAGGGGGTTTAAAGGGCTTGTTGCATACGCTAAATGCAACCGTGATTCCTACGACAGTGAGTTAGGATTTTCTT
>NCQV01067461.1:597-11738 GCA_002740545.1 Lophocereus schottii
GATATATTAAAGAAGTAACTCTTTGTTGTGAAGATGTAAAAGAACTAGGACAATTTGATTGTGAAAATTATCCAAATTTTAGACCTAAGAGAAAAAAAACTCCAAAATAGAATACCAAGAAAACTGCTCCTAGAAAAATCCCAAAGAAAAAATTCTCTAACAAGAAGAAATTTTCAACTAAAAAAACAAAGATTGAAAAAGCAAAAATTGAAAAATCAGTTACTAAACCACAAAAAAAATAGTAAATATTTTAGACACGAAAACTTAACTCAAGAGAACTTTAACCCCCAGAATAGATATTACAAAAGAAATAAAAAACCTACTACTTGTGAATGTTGAAACTGTGCAGAAATAGGCTATAAATCTATTGACTATAACAAAAGAAAAGCAAATATAGTAAAACTCTTTTCAAAAGAATTTGAAGACATTCAAGATGAACTTTATCCAATAACCACTAATATACATGAAGCAATTTCAAGCTGTTATGAATCTATTAGTTCAGAGGAGGAAACAAGTACATCAGAAACAGAAAATTCTTCAGATACAAAAGATGAATACTGAAGAAACAAAAATTATTCAACAACAAGAACAAGAAAATCATGAAAATTATACTGGAATAATTACTTTCAACCAAAAACTTTATGAAAAAATTGTAGCAACTGAGTTATCTCTAAAAAATCCTTGAAATTTTATGCAAAAACTAGATGATCTTCTAACTTGAAAATTAATAAGATATTTTAAGCTCTATACTATAGAACAACCTGTTAAAATTCAACATTTACAAAGAAATATCCAATTAAGATTAATGACTTAAGAGATACTTGATAAGTTTTTAGCAGAAATTCCCACTAAAAATAGAAAGCTAATTAAGTATGTCCATTTACAAGAAATACAAATTGCTGGAAATGTTTACTTCAAAGAAGGTATTAATTCACCAATTATTCTATCATTACATGATCAAAGATTCTGAAATATACAGAATAGCCATCTAGGAACATTACAAGGTAATCTAATTTACAAAAAATTAATCTTTGAGTGTTATCCGAATTATTCTGTTACTCTACAAAGTAAAAATATAGAGGACACTTTAAATTTGCAATTTAAACTCATAATAGGCATTGGATTACAATCAGGAAATGATGCATTATCCTTTTATTATAGAGAACTATATATTTTTTCAAATACTAACTTTCCAATAAAAGATGTAAAACAAACAGGAAAAATAACTATCGATCCAATCTTTTCAACCATCAGCACTATTATCTCTCCTCCTATGCAAGAAGTCAAAACACCTGCATTAACAGACTTTCAATTAGTTGAAGAAGATGAAGTATCAACTAGCTATCAAGCACCTAGACTTTCTTATACTGAAAAAAGAATAAGAGTAGCCAATCAACCTATTTTAAAACGAAGCTATAGTACAGCAACTATACCCAGGTTTACACCTCCATTATTAACAACTAAGCTTACTAGCACCTACAAAGTAAAATTGGACTATTTTAATGGATAAACATGGATCTCTAACAAAATCCTGATAGATACAGGAGCATCATAAAGTCACTGTATACCTTTACCCATAGCAGTCTCAATAGCATCGGAATATAACTTTGTTACCTACAATGGTCAGAAAGCAACTCTAAATCAAATCTCTCAAATCATGATGAAAACTCCTAATTCTACTCTATTGGAATTTGATTGCTATATTGATCATTCAATCAAAAATGAATTTTATCATATACTCTTAGGAATGAATTTCCTTGACCAATATACGTACTATGAAATTTGTCCAACTCATATAACTCTTGTGCAACAACACACTACCATTATTCTTGAAAGATTATAAAGCAACTTGAAATACCCATTCTTACATATATAAATGTTACCATGAATTGGACCTTACTACTACTGCTTTGATTGACACAGGCTTCGAAGTAACTTTCTTTCAGAACTTTTTACTTTCAAAATGGGATAAACTCCCAAATGATTGTAAAATTAGAATAAAAGGTGCTTATCCTATTCCTACCTATTTGGATTTAGTTCAACACAATGTTTCCATTATTCTGGGAAACAAAATCCTTACTATACCAATAGTATTATAGTATACCTCTGGTTATGATATTTTATTAGGAAATGACTTCTGAAAACAGTTTGTGAAGTTTACACAAACTCCTTATACTGTTTATTTAACTACCAAATGCGGTCACACTTTGAAAATTCCCACTCTAAAACAATCCTACAGAGTACGCGGGAAGCGTGGTAGACATGGTTCTGAACAAATTGCACTTCAAATACAAATACGAATACCTATTTTTACAGTTCATATAATCAAGAAAGATGACCTTCTAGCAAACCTTAAACGAATTTATTCTGAAAATCCATTACAATTTTGGAAACCTGAACATCCTCGAGCTAGAATAGAATTAACTCAAGAAGTTTATGTCAAAGAAAAACCAATGCTATACTCGGAAGATGATATCAAGGAATTTTTAATACAAATAAAAGAACTACTTGAAAAAAGACTCATTAGACCATCTAACGGAGCATACTCTTCTCCAACCTTTATGATAGTTAATGAAGTAGAAAGACGAAGAGGCAAAGCTCGAATAGTTATCAACTATAAAAAACTAAATCAGTTTACAAAAACAGATAACTATTTCTTACCCAACAAAGAAGTATTAATTAACCTTGTAAAAAAACAGAAAATTCTTCTCAAAATTTGATTGCAAATCTGGCTTTTGGCAAATTAAAATGGAAGAAACAAGTATTAAATATATAAGTTTTAGTACACCTCAAGGATTTTATGAATGGATTGTTATGCCCTTTGGACTAAAAAATGCAACAAGAATTTTTCAATGAAGAATGGACAAGTGTTTAAATATCTTAACAGTTTTCTTGTTGTTTATGTAGATGATACTTTAATAAGTTCAGATACTCTTGAAGAACATCGAGTACATCTCAACACATTTCTGGAAACAACTATTAAAGAAGGCATTTGCCTAAGTGAGAAAAAAAGTTGTAATTGAAAAAGAGAAAATTGAATTTTTAGGCTTTGAAGTTGGCACAAATGGAATCAGCTTACAACCTCATATCTCTAGAAAAATCATAGAATATCCAGACCAACTGAGAACAAAGAAACAAATTCAAGGTTTCTTAGGACTATTAAAATATTCTAGTTCTTATATACTAGACTTAGCAAAGAAGAAAAAAGATTTGCAAAGTCTACTAAGAAAAAACAATACTCTCGGTTGGACAGAAAAACATACTGAAATTGTGAATAAACTAAAAAAGAATGTCAACAACTTCCCAATTTTAGACTCCCTGAACCTGAAGACAACTTAATTCTTCAAATAGACGCATCTGACAAAACATGGGCAGCAGTTTTGAAGACTGATTTAAATGAAATTTGTGGTTATCACAGTGGAACTTTTTCTGAACGAGAAGAAAATTGTAATACTATGGAAAAGGAGCTCTTAGCTATTATTAGAGGAATTACTAAATGGAGACTCTTTTTGCTTCCTAATCCGTTTAAAGTATTAATAGATAATCAAGCAGCAGCTTCGTTCGTAAAACAAGCTTTAGATAATGGACCTCACATGCATAAATTACATCGATGGCAGCTACATTTATCTCGGTTTAATGCTGTATATGAGCATATTGCAGGGAAGAACAACTTTATTGCAGATTATTTAGCAAGAGAACATGAGTTCAATGGACAAAGACAAAGCACCAATGGAACAAGTGGACAGCACCCAGCTAATCCAGAACTTNGAAGACATTCTTATAAATGTTAATGAATACTATGAAACTATTAATAAAGAGATTGAAGTTATTGAAGAAATTGTTGAAGATCTCATAACTGATCTTGGAAAAACTCGAGAACTAACAACATATTTCTATTAAACTATTAAACAGTTTAAGTTGAACTCTTTGAACTCTTCTAAGGTGGATTTGACTAAAGTCTACTTTGAACTCTCTGAACTCTCATTTCGATCAAATTAGAAAAACGCTTCAAACCCCCTCTCTGAAGTAGAGAAAGAGAAGTAATAATTAAAAGCTAAGCTATTAGCTTCAAGACCAGTTATTCAAAACACTGGCGTTTGAACTCTTGATCTATCGGACTCATTTTAAAAAAGCTATTATGAAATAACAGTGCTGGCTTACCAGAAGATCTCTGGTTTACCTGAACTCTACTACAACCTAGGGACTCTCTTTTTCCCAGAATTCTTGCTTTCACCAGAGCTAACCCTGATATCATTTTTGAACTCTTTACTTATGGCTATTTAAATTATCTTTACTCAAGCACCAGTCTCATTGAACTACAAAATTTCCCAACCAACTTTAAACATGCTATTAAGCAATTCAGCCAAGGACATATTTGCCTTCGAATCTTTACTATCTGTCCTAAAAAAGATGAAGATACTATTTACCATTCTATTCATTTAGTTGAAATTACCCATGTTACAATAACAGGGTCAACTACAAAACTCCCTACCATTGCAGCTGAGGAAAAAAACACTACAAAACTCTCATTTTGACAAAGGATGGATCAATTATAGACGTTCAACAAGTGCTCTCACCATCAAATGCCAAAGCGAGCTTTTAATGACTAAAGGAGCTAAAACTCTATACTCTGATAAAAATCTCATTCTAGTCACTACTGAAGGAGCTGAAAACATCTCAGTCGATGGACAACTTTTTGACTTTAACTATACACTGGAGCCCAAGAAATTTCTAGGCAATCCAGCTATACACACTAAATTTGTTGAACTTTATAAAATAGAATAAGACAAGGCACAGAAGCAGATTTTTCTCCCGTAGTCATCATGTAAAGACACAGGGGACCACAACATTATCAACTCTTATCTCTATCGACACAACAAGATAATGAACATAAAGCAGCCTTATCAATAACAGTGGAGCCCTATCTACAAAGTTTATCTTTTAGCCAGGCAATCTTATCTTTTCACATTTCCAATGATGTAAGCGCTTATGTCATAGCGCACCCCCTTCCTCTGTAAATAAGTTAGCCGATTTCAGTAGGAATCATCGGCATTTGGATCTGCGTTTGTAAGAAAAATTCCCTCTACACAATATCTCTCGAAAATGTTCTAATTTCCTTCTTTTAGGGAAAGGAGAACAATTATCAATGAAATAAAAGAGAAATTCTTTCTCAAAACTTCGTGTCTATAATTCTGTTATTACAACTTTGATCAAAGAGAAAGTACTATCGATGAGAAGGAGAAGGTCTGAACGAGTAGGTAAGTCTCACGTCAAGGTGGAGTAAGACGAGCACGAAGGAGTAAGACAGATCCAACTCTTAAAGGTATAATTTCTTTGATTCAATCTTGTTTTAATAGGATTATATGATATTACATTTAAAGTTTCGTTTGATAATCTAATATCCGAGGAGCGTTGTTAAAATTTGATAGATCGCTTTGTGTGAATCACCTAATTAATTCAACAAATAGTTTTACCGCTTTTTCCATAAAAACCACTCGCTTCACCGTTAAATGGTATCAGAGCCTAGAGCTTGAACAAAAAGCTTGACAGCTATAGTGGCACTTCTAAACAATGGATTTGTTTAAAAACAAATTACAATCGAACTCTAAGTTAGACAGAGAAGGTAATTATGTAGCAGGGCAAAGCTTTAATTTACCCGAACTAAAACATTGTATTCAAGAAAGAGTATAGGACTTTTTAAGATCTTTTGATTTAACTCCTATAAGTATTAGACAAAACTTGTTAAATCACTATAAAAATGGATTAAACTATTTATCAACCATACCCAAACAAGTTCATCCTATAACAATAAATTTATTAATAGATAATGTTGCTCTACTAGAAAAAACTTTGGAATATACTTTATGGTATCCACCAAATATGAATGTAAGTGGTTTTCAAATTACACACTTCACAGATGAAGAAGAGTAACTTGAAGTAACACTTTAAAGAAATTTTGCAAAATAACAAAAATGAAAAAAGGGCAAATTAGTAAACGCAACAAATAAAGCCAGAATTATTTTGTCATCGCCAACCCGTTTGCACACCCCTACCTCTGAGCCTCTCCAACTCTCCAAACCTTGTGATGAACAAGCCCCCTGATCTGCTTCCTCCTCTGCCATCTCCGCTGCTGATTACTAGCTTTGTAAGCCGGCCTACCTTCTGCTGATCCTTTACCTCTAACGAGACAAATCTCGGCTCTTTTCTTTCAGCTTTGTTTACCATTTTGACTTCTTGTCTTCATGTCACAAAGTTTGGTATGTGTTCTTGTAGATCTATTCGCCTATGTTGTATTCATACACTTTTCGAAGCATTTGAGCAATCTTCAGAGTCAATTTCGACGGTGAAGCCTCTAATCTTAGTTGGGTTGCATCGACAACTGAACAACTTCTTTTCTCCCCTTCTGAGCAAGAACTGGTACCCTCTATCTTCTTCATCATGAATTTGCTGCTAGTTGTTCAAAAAGTTTCTTGTTTTGTTTGTTCTTTTATGGATTATTTCTGCAAATTGGCTTTCTTTAAGTTCGACTTTTTATGCCCTTTTATGATTCATTATGTTCCTAATAGTAATCTTGATGTTCCTAAAAGTAATCTTGATCTGAGTCTCTGTTTTTGTTCTCCCATATTGTGGTCGATATTGCTTGTTTATGGGGTGAGACCTTTCTTCCTAGGGGGGTATAGGGTTCTGCTTGTGTTCCTTTCTTTCCTACTCCCTTTGTTCTTAATGTTGACTCCTGACATTATTCAAGTACCCATAATTTTAGTACAAACTGTGGTTGTCCTTTGTGTCTTCTGTGCTTGAGTGTATTGCTTTACCCTTTCATGCTACCCGAAATCTCATGTTGTTTCTTTTTGCCATGATCTATTTTGCACTAATTTCTGCTAGATATTATACTTGGATGTACCTGTTGGAAGGCTTGGTCCTAGTTCAACATCTAGCTTGTCATGATTTTAGATGTTATCATTTATGGACTGTTAGGTTATGTAATGACTCCTAGCATGGTTGCTATTCAAGTTTAGCTTATTTGTACCTAAGAAAAAAGACAGCTTGTTATGTTGATCAACTCATGGGTTTTATAATTTTATTAACTGATATTTCTATTTTGGTGAGGTACATCACTTGCCTGAGTACTGTGCCGAAATGCTTGCTGAAAAAGACGATTCGCATTCACCCTCCTCTAACCCACCGGGTACTCGCCAAAGGCAACCCCACAAATGCCAGCCACAAACGAAGATTTTGCCCTCTTTGCAACTGCTACCTTGCTGGGTGATATGGGATGCAGGAAACTCGCCAAATGTATACAGTTCATTGAGGATTGCAATGCCATAAAGTCTGGATTCAATACATGTATGAGACTGGCTAGAACAATAATGACATTGGTCCATTGTGTATATCTCTTGTGATCCCAAACTGTATTTGTTATGTGACTTGAACTTGTGTCTAAACTACTTAATTTCATTTAAGAACAATGCTATACCCTACTATATTTTAATGGTTAATGATGTTATCAAATTTTCAATAAAATTACATCACTAATTTTACATATTTTTTGTTCACTTTATTCCACATTGTGTGATTACGAAAGTTAAAAATAGAAAATTTATGATAATGACTAACAGATTTTTAGACGGGCCCCGTCAAAAACCAAAAATTGTGACGGACAATACTACTTTCATCACAATTTGTGATGGAGTCCGTCACAAATTTTCATCAAAACTTTGGCACCAACATGATATATAAAATCTGTAGAATTATGACGTGTTATCTTTTCCGTCAAAATTTCTGTCAAAAAGTATTTTGACGGATTGTTAGCCTGTCAAAATTTCCGTCAGGATTGTATTGCCGGATTGTCAATCCGTCAGTACAGTCTGTCAATTGTAATTCCCTCAAAATTTTTCCATCAGTATTTTTCATGAGTCTGTCTCAATGTCCATTTTCGCTCAGTGATTTTTTGACAAATGTAAACTCTTTCAAAAAGCTACTTTTTCGTCAAAATTTGCACTTTTTTCCATCAATAATTCCGTCAAAAAAGAAGCCTCATTCTTATAGTATATAATTATGTAACTAATGTAATCACCTAACAATTAATAACTGATTGTCAAACATAGCCTAAGAAATTTGGTCTTGATTGAAAGGGGGGGACAGGGAACAATTTTATTTTACTGAGATTTGAACACAACATATATATTAAAATTTATATTTTTCTTCATTTAGCTACACTAGACCGAACAAATGCGTTGGATATATACCCAAGAATGACGTAAACATGAGCTGCATGCATATAACTACTAAATTCAAGAAATGGTTGCTAAAGCTCACAGCGGCAACTAACCATACTGAATTAAAAGATGAGTACAAGATATGCATTTGTTTCTTTATTCTAGCATAAATTATTACGTACAATCGGGTTGACATTTCATTTGTCCACCTGGCCCCACCTTCCAGCGGTTATATGCGTTTCCTATTTGAACTACCTCTTTTAAAAAAAGAAAATATTCATTGTTCTCAATTTTTGAACTTGCCGTTTGCCGTTTTCATTCTCTCTCATTCTCGCACTCAGTGGTCGATGCTGTAATTGCTTTAATATTATGCTAATTCTTATCAAATGGTTAAGTTTGGTCTTAACGTTACTATTGATGTTGAATCTTTATCAAACGCGATTTCGTCGTCAAGTTTGATATCGTTTTTGGATCTCTGTTTTTGTGCTCGTATTTTGAAGTTATATGCGTGGGTTTTGGATTAGTTAGTTTCGAGTTGTTTGAACTGGTATGCATTCATTGTTGCGGTGTCGTGATCTGACATTATAATGCAATTGTTATTGAGTGGGTGATTTGCAATTTGTTGTTTTGTATTTTGGCAGAATGTTTGATTGGTGGTTTTAGTTGTGTTTTGTGTTAATTTCGATTAAGATACAAGTACACAATGGCATTTTGGTTTAATTGTTGAATATTATGTGAATTTTGGTTGCTGACATATGAGAAATGATTGTTTATTGTTATGAGTTTTTAACTCACTAAATATAGTCATTGGCTCACTGGTGGTATATATTTTGCTCACTAAATATAATCTCTTACATTGTACTATAGAGCAGTTTTTTTGCTCACTAAAAGAAACATTTAGCTCACCAGGATTAAACCATAGGCTCACCAAGTCCGCATTATAGCTCACCACAAATGTTATGGTTGTTTTCCTATATGATATTTTTACTGTTGCTATGTACATATGAGAAACAACTCACCAACATGTGTTCTGTGCTTACTACATATGGTCGTTGGCTCACCAATAAAACTAACTTCAGCTCACTGAAATTCAGATTGTGTGCATGAATCCATGTACGCATGAATCATTTATCAGTTTCTGTGCTCACGAAATGTAATTCCTATATTCAATTTTATCCCTATCATGGAACAGCATATGTTGCCTTCGAGCACGCTACGTAGCATTCTATGCTCACTAAGACAAGCATTTGGCTCACTGGAATGAAGCTTGTGCTCACCAATGTTATATTATACACCACAAAAAGAAAAAAATTTATGCAGATGATACTTCGTTTTACACATCTACATTAGATCGTTGTGTTACTGAGGCAGTTAATGTTGACCATTATGTTAGGATTTTGTGTAATCCTACTGGTGGTTCAAAGGGCAAAGGTGTGGCTCCATTTGGTGGTGTATCTAACTATGTTGTGATTGATAAGGAGAAATGTGTAGATGGTGATGAATGTGTTATTGAAGTTAAAGGAATGTGAAGCATCAGAGCTGATTGATAAAAGGGTCAGTTCTCTAGATGCTGCATTTGAGGTATACAACAAGCATGCTTTCCGTAAGGGGTTTCCCATTAGGTGTGACAGGTTGCAAAGAAGAGAGGGTTCACAAGACGTTCGTTCAAGGGAGTTTTGTTACAGCAAACAAGGTGTCAAAAGTTGTCCAGGGAAACAAGACAAGACATTTACCAAATGGAGTCAGAGGTGTAATTGTAAAATTAGGGCTATATTTTACATTGAACCAAGTGTGGAATGGGTTTGTAAGAAGCATGAAATGGTTCATAATCATGAACTGCTTTTGGAAGATGAGGTGCATAACTTGAGGTTAAATAAAAAAGTTGAGAAAGCTTATGTGGACTATTCCAAAAGATGAGGAGAAATGGTATGAAAGTTTCGAATGCATATTGGCTTCTAAGAAATGAGGCCGGGGGTTCACCATCACTTGGTTTTAGTGAGAGGGATGCGTATAATAGTGTTGCAAATGAAGTCAAGAGGACTTTAGATGGGGGCGATGCCAACCATTTGATGTGTGTTTTAGAAGCTAAGTGTGATAATGAACAAGATTTTTTTTTATAAGTTTAAATTAGACGAGGACGATTGTTTGATGTGCTTCTTTTGGAGAGATACACAAATGAAATGTGATTACCTGTTATTTGGTGATCTCCTTGTATTTGACACAATATATAGGACCAATCATTATGAGATAATATGTACACCTTTTGTTTGTATAAATCATCATGCGAAGAATGTTACGGTGGGATGTGGGTTTTTGATGAATGAGAAGATTGAGAGTTTTGTGTGATTATTTGAAACATTCTTGGAAGCTATGGGTAATGTTCAATAGAAAACTATGATGACGGACCATGCATTTTCTATGGCAAATGCTATTGAAAAGGTGTTCCCCTTGGCAAAGTATAGGTTGTGTACTTGGCACATATTGGAGAATTCCAAAAAGAATATTGGTAATCTTAGAGTATTGGGTGGATTTGTTGATAAGTTTGACCATGTTTTGATGAGATGTGATACAGGAGCAGAGTTTACCTTTTGTTGGCAGAGGTAAGCCCTATAAATGTGCTTACCAAGTTATTGCTTTATGCTTACTAATTTTTAGTGTTTGCTCACCAAGGCTATATGTTTTTGCTCACTAGACTATGCCTTCTGCTCACCATGGTTTTATTTTCTGCTCACTAATTTATTATTTTTTTGGTAATTGGTTTGGTATGTTCGGCTGGTTGAAAAGTATAATTGTGCTAAAAATGCTTGGTTGGTTAGACTGTTTCGGTTGAAAGAAAAATAGTGTCCAACCTATTGAAAGGATTTTTTCCTCTGGTGGCATTTTATCATCACAAAGAAGTGAGTCGACAAATGCTTCTTTGTC
>NCQV01067462.1:0-29271 GCA_002740545.1 Lophocereus schottii
ATGGAGCTTACCTAATTGATTTGATTCTTTTAAAACAAAAGGGATGGAGGGATTCCCATCACCCTAGCTTCTAATAAGGCTAAGTATACTTGAATGATGTTGGTTTGAGAGAAACCTTGGGGCATTGAAGATAAAGGGATTATTAGTCACCACAGAATTGCATATGGGTGGTTGTTCATTGCTCAAGGGTCCCAGGAATTCGTTTTCACTAATTAGTTACTCGGATTCATGCTCTAGAATATGGCTAAAACATCTATCCACCACCTATAAATAGAGATGAAGTGTTAGTGTTTGCATCTTCCTTCTTCAAGTCAAGTGCATTTGATAGCTAAGAACGAAGGTGTGAATCAAATCACAGGCACAGAGATTCCGTATGGCAGATTAAAGTATGCACCATAGGCAAGATGTGAACCAAGCAACTAGTTTATCTCAAGGAAGAAAGTAATGGAAGAGGCCTTGCCATGAAAACATAAAAGCCTCTCAAAATTGACACTTACCTTGCCCATATAAGCCAATTTTCAATAGAAATCCTCGTCTAATTGCATCCATTTACTTTGAAAACAACCCTAACCCTAATTTTCTTTTGAGGAGCCTGATCCTCACCAATCGTCACTGATACGCCGCTAAGTGCTGTGACCTACTTTTTCTTCTTCTATTGCCACTTAGAGAAGTAAGCTAGGGCACTCAGTGAGCCATTTGACAAACCTGACATTAGAACAAACCAAGCCCATCCCAAGCATAGTTGAGCTCAGTTAGCTGATTTTGCTCCTTTTCTTCATTAGCTATGTTAGAACTTGGAAGTATGAATTACTACTATTAGAAATGCAAAGGCTTTGTCACCTTTGCCCCTTCTTTTTTCATTCTATTCCATTAGCTCCCTTATTTTATATTGTTGAATTATAGCTTCTAATGTCCAATCTAGATTTGAGTTTAGACTAAAGATATTTCCCCTTGTGATACCCCCTCTCTCATTCCCCTTCTTGCTTTAATTTTAAACGTTTTTGTAGCAAAATGCTTCTTGCAGCCATGGTACATGTACTTTTGCCTCATGCTTGGCACCTTGCAGCTTGGAACCCTTTGATCTCTGCGCCTTTTAAACCTAAGATGCAAGTTATCATATTTGTCTTATGTAAGTGTGAATCTTTTAATACTTGGCTGACGTAGGGCATCCTTGAGTTAATGGGTTGGCCACAAGGTGTTTGTCAGTTTTCCAGTGCGTCTTGAAACTTGTGAACTTGATAAACATATTGATGGATTGAGTAATTAAACCTAAAGCATACTGTTCCTTCATGGTCTCTGGGCTTCAACACCGCACTTTACAATGACCAGATTCAAAGCATCTCGATTTGAGTTAGGTTCAAAGTACAAGGACAAATACGACTCTAGCAGACACCAGATATGATGAACTCTTATGTCAAGATGAAAGAACAAAGCCTGTATCATGCCTTGCAAGTTGCAGTTGCAGCACACATTTTCCGTAAGACAGTTAGCAAATATGCAATTAAAACTACCTAACTGATCAAATACAAGCATGACAACTACATGGCATATGGGCTCATGTGCTCCCATAAGCATATAGTAGTGCAATCAAACAGACATGATTGATTGCAAACATTGCACGCGAACGATGGCAGGGAGGTATCAAGCAGGTATCAAGTGTGTTGATAACTTTCTAAAACAAACGGAAAGATAAAGACACAGCAAATGCTATTTCATTTCCGTTAATAATTGACACACGATGGCAGGATTTATGTTAACTTCCCGAAGCCAACAGAAAGATCAAATATACAGCACATACTCTAATAATTGCCACAAACAATTCATTCCACTAACTAATTTACATCATCACCCTTCACACCATCACTCGGCCTATGTTTGCACAACCCTACTACAAATAATCTTGTAGCATACATAAGTGAATGGACTTTTACCAAGTGTTGAAGGCGAATGCCAAACCATATGAAAGATGACCTTGACAGGGCTCTTGTTTCCCTCTTCTATTAAATCTACATGTACGCTGCTACACACATCTCTTAAGAGATGAAGGATTGAAAAAGTGGGGCGTAAATAGTAAATAGCACCAAAGGAAGGCAAAAATGCCCCTCTTCCGGGTGCATCACCATCAACCCAATATAAGAGAACCAACCATTTAAGCTCCCCAAATTGTTTATGCAATGTCACAATAAGTATAGAAATTCTCTGACCTAAGCCACACTGAACTCAGTTTGCTTGTGGTACTCCATCAGTCTTATTACACTCAACTACGTTCTTTATAATTCCCCAATAAAACCTTAGCTAAGGAGCAACCGATCACGTTTGTCTCAAAGAAAGGGCTAAACTGAAAGAGAAAGATAAAGTCAAACCTTAAGCAATCAAATCTGCAATTACATCCAAGATATCAAACAATGAAGTTCAGGATTAAATACGAAAAGAGAAAAATAAGAGAAGGATCACATTTGATCAAGCTGCTTGTTTACTTCATCAACCTCTTCCAAATCGGTAAGCAATTGGCGCACAACTGCTCCATAAGTGAGGGTGAACAATTCTGCATTCTATGCCGAGCAGATCAAACGCGACAACAAAAAGAGGGCCAAAATCAACAATTTCTCAAACCCAACAAGAAGCGAATTGCTTACCACACGCTCAGCACTAGCGAAGATAGCGTCCCCAGATCGTGGAGGAGCTGCACGCATTTTCAGCTCACACAATCAACCGCTGGTCTGCTTCGCCTTAGGAGAGAGAATTTCAGGAGCAACTGCGAGTCGGGTGTGAAGATTCGCGATAGAGAGACAGAGAGCTATTGGGCTAGAGTCCTCGAATTATAGAGTGCTCAGCTAAAATTGCCATCAATCTTTTTCACTTTGGTAAAAAATACCAGCAAATTAACTTCGTATCTCAGTATATCACTAAATTCTATTATTGCTGTCAATTTTGCCATTATGATTGTTTGTAGCAAGCAAAAGAGTGTTTTGCCGGTAGAAGTCAAAGGGTTTTGTTGGTGAGACTTGAAAAATAAACAGGAAACAAAAAACATTAACTACTCCTAAATCCTCCCGTTTGCCATGACTCTCAGTTCATCTTCTTCCCTATCCCTCTGAACTCCTTTTTCTTTGAAGAAAACCCTAGAAATCCACAAAAAACTTCAACGTGAAGCAAAGAAAGTGTTCAATTGCAACCACATATTAAGAACAGCGTCGAAAAGCTTTATCTTTATCAATAAGTAAGCAATTTGTACTTTAAATTTAGTATCAACCAGTGAAATTAAAGTGCATAGGGTCTGTGTTGATTGCATCACTGTGTTGCAATTGTGCGAAATTGTACTCTGAATGTGTTGCATGGTGTTCGTAAATGTGGAGTTTGTAATGTTTTAAACCCTAGTGCTCTGTTTTAGTTAAATTAAGTATAAAATGATTAATTTCTTTAATTTTGAAAATATATATACAGAATGTCAAACCGTGAAACTATTTGTCTTGATATCTTTTGCGGTGGATCATTTGAGGGAGTTCCCCATCTATTATATAGTGAGTCACAGGTCTATGATATGTGTATGGACCCTGGTTACATAAGTGTAGATGATGCTAAGGAGGGAGTGGTGAACTCAGGCTATTCTAAAGAAAGGATGAAAGAAATATATTTTAGTAGGCCTGATGTCCCTTTTGAGGATAGTCTAGTTCCCATTCAAAGTGATAAAAAGCTTAGAGAGTTGACTAAATTGTGCTTAGAGAGTGTTTCTGTCTCTCTATATGTTGTGCATAATGATGATGAAATTATTGATAAGGGTAAAAGAGTGTTGGATAAGGAGGCATATTTTCTAGGACTATCAGACAATGATGATGATAAATATGACAGTGATGGGTGGATCAATTTTTATGATGATGATGACCCCCCTGAATTCATAGATTTTAGGGGGAAAAAAAAGGTAACCAAAGAGGTAATTGATGCTGAGCTAGAGGATGGGAGAGGTAATGTAGGACATGAGAGTGGAGATGATGTTGTAAATGCTGAACACGAGGCTGAATTAGATGCTGAAGGAGGTGATGAACAATATCAGAATTCTGATAATGCTGATAGCCCAAGTGATGATAGGGGGAGGATGATGTAGAAGGTGACAAGAAGCGGAAGAGGAAAAACAGAGAGAAGTTCTCTAGATACCTTGGGCCTTGTCTTAACAAATGTGATTTATGTGTTGGCATGAAGTTAAGGGATAAGAAGCAGTTAAGGCAGGCTTTTGACAATTATAGGATATTGAAGGGGCATAATTTGAAGATTACAAAAAGTGACATAGTCAGATTTCAATGTCATTTCTTGGGTCAAGGTTGTAATTGGAGTATATGCGCATCAAAATGCAAGAATGAGTTGTCATTTCAAGCAACCAAAATGGAGAATCCTCACAATTTTATTCTCTTTTATTGATGTATTTATTTATACTAACTGCTATTATGGCTTGTAGGGGCTTGTTGAGAGTGTAGAAAGTCTTCTATCTAGAGTTGAACACAGAATGTGTGCTAGCCATGTCTATGCTAATTTAAGAAATCAGTGGAGGGGTGTGATTTATAGGGAAGTATTTTGAAAAATTGCTAAGTCTACAAATGAAGTGCATTTCAAAAAACACATGAAGGAAATGCATGATTTAGATGCTAAGGCTTGGGAATTTTTAGAAAAGAAAGATCCAAAATATTTCTGCAGATTATACTTCAAACTACATGCTAAATGTGATTCAGTTGACAATAATATGACAAAAATCTTCAATGGGTGCATTATGGAAGCTAAATACCTATCCATAGTGTCTATGCTTAGAGAAATCTTCAAGGCTGTCATGAAGAGAGTGGCACAAAGAAAGAGTTGGGCTACCAAGTTAGAGGACTCCATATGCCCTAGGATCATTATCAAACTAGAAAAACTAAAGGATAAGGCAAGATATTAGCAAACGTCAAAGGCAGGAAATGGGTTTTATAGTCTAGAACACGGTACTGAAGGCTTTGTTGTGAACTTGAATCAAGGGTCATGCAGTTGTAAGGGCTGGGAATTAAGTGAAATCCCTTGTCCTCATTCATTAGCAGTGATGAGGGACGAGAGACTAAGCCCCTTGACCTTTGTCCATGACTGTTATAGGACTGAGTATTTAAGAATTACATATGGACACACTCTTAACCCCATAAATGGAGAGGAGATATGGGAGCAGGCACTAGAAGTTGAAGTCAAAACTCCTGTGTTTCCCACTAAGAGGAAGGGCAATCTCAAATTTAAAAGAAGGTTAGAACTTGGGAAAACAACTGCAAAGCAAGTTGGAAAAGTTTTCAAGTGCATTGTCAAAATGCATTGTTCAAACTGTGGGGGTAAGGGCCACAGCAAGAAGACATGCACCTAAAGACAATGTAAGTTGAAGGTCAGTCCCTTCCTATCATTTGTTTCTGAATACAGTTATGAGTTGTGCATTATATACCATGTGTTTAACTATTTGTTTGTTTATTTTTTAGATCAAAAGATCAAAATCAAACTACCAAGGACAACCAACAGCTACCACAGCTAATGCTCAACCCTCAACCACAAAGAACTCCAAATCCCAACCCAAGACCAAGAACAAAGCTAAAACTGCTTAGCCCAAAGCTACTACTCATGCCAGCGCTTCCTCTCGACCCACAGCTTCGTCTCAACCCATAGCTCCTCCTCAGCTCACACCTGCTTCTCTGTCTGAAGTATCTGCTCAGCCCACACCTCCTCCCTCTTAAACTATAAGAGCTTAACCCTCTTAGTCTACCACTGCAATTGAATCTCTTATAGAAAGAAACTTCAAAGTGAGGGTTAGGTTGCCAAGGACTCCATAGCAACTACTCGACCTACACCTCCATCTCAGCATTCACTGTCTTCTAGGCCCAAGTTGAACGTCAAAAGGGCAAGTTCAGGAAATTCATCACCTGTAAATGCTGCCGGCACCTCAACTTCACAAGCTTGGCTTCTAAGGAGATCTGGAAGAATGAGAACAGTTCTATTTCCCAAGAAGTCATATGTTGTGTTAGATCAGTAATCCAAGTTATAGGACTGAGTTTTTGATTCTTTTTGGATTGTAGCCAAACACAACATTTTCAAGTTTCATTAGGCATCTTTTTGGTGATATGTACATCAATGTACATGTTAGGTTGTAATTTTTGGATGTACATGTGAAACTTGCTTTGTTCTCGGCATGTAGCTTAACTATGGCTGCGATGTGTATTTGTAAAGTTTAACTTATGGGTACAATGTAATGGAGTTCTCCTTATCATACAATTGATATTCTTCTTTTACTTTGTAAAGCTTAACCTTTGTTTTAATATTCTTCCTCACTTCATAATTACTAAAAGGCAAAGAATGGTTCAACATAGTCGCATATTGTAATGCCCCGATTCCTCTCGGGTTGCGAGTAGTTACCAGGAATAGCTTCAGGGATCGTCGACTGCTCCCACAAATCACCACAAATCTTTCCGGCATACTTTGTCCTCGCTCACCTGCTGCCTGGGAAACCTCCCAGGAGGGCACCCATCCCAAGATTGCTCCCCAACAAGCACGCTTAACTGTGGAGTTCTTAAGAGTGAATTTTTCGAAAGGAAAGGGGCACCTTCAGTGATATAAATAGTCACTTCGATCCTTTCAAGCCACACTCGGAGTGTTACAATCACTCTCACTTGAAGCATACAATGTCCTTGTTGTGCCTCACTAACCAATTGACTTATGAGTTCTCATAACTGGCGGTCCACACCCAATATCTTTGCCCCGCTAGGTGGCTGTTCGAAGCCTCTCCATCCACTAGCACAACTCACGGTCATAGGTCGACTCTGATACCATCTATAATGCCTCGACTCCTCCAAGCTCGCGAGCAGTTACCAGGAACAACTTCAAAGATTGTCAACTGGCCCCACAAATCACCACAAATCTTTCCGACATGCTTCGTCCTCGCTCACATGCTGTCTGGAAAACTTCCCATGAGGTCACCAATTCCAAGATCGCTCCCCAGCAAGCACGCTTATCTGTGGAGTTCTTAGAGTGAGCTTCCCGAAAAAAAGGTGCACCTGTGGTGATATAAGTAGTTATTTTGATCCTTTTAAACCATACTCGGGGTGTTACACATACACTAAATTACCATTACTTTTTCATTGTAGATAATCACAATTCATAGCTTACAAACATCACCCCTGATACATAATTAACCTAAATTATTACAAATTACATTAACCCCTATAATCACCCTAATACATAATGGCATACATCAACTAAGCCCCATTACCAGACCATTACTTTTCCCTAACGGCAAAGCCTACATCAATTACCATAACAAACAATAATAGCAAAACCCACAACACCTTCCTCTTTCTCATTTGGTAGTCAACAAACATCATCTTCAGCCTTGAATTCTTCTCCCTCATACTCTTGAAAGCATTTGCTGATTCTTCCTTCATTCGCTGCAAATGCTGATTCTATTGCACTAATGTTTCATTTGACACAATCAGGAACACCACCATTGACCTCACTTTATCACAAAGTGAGTCATCAACCCATTCAAAGTGCCACATCCACCAAGTGAGTCAAACAATTTACACATAGCAAACCTTCTCAGGGGGTTCTTAACTGTCGTACTTGTAAGAACCACACATCTCTTCCCACAGTTACAACACCTTTTGCATATAGAGAAACATGGACAATTTCTACAAGACGCAACCATCTTGAGGGTTTATGGGTTTCGGCTCAACCAACTAAGTAAATTTCCACCCCTAATTTCTAGGTTTGCTTACAAATTAAATGGTGATTTGAGCATGAATGGCATAAACACCAACCCCTACCCTATGAACGAAGGAGGAGAAGGGGGGAAGATGAGGGAGAAGACTAGTTTTAGTTATAAGACATTTAGGTTTTAAAGGAAAAATAAAAATAAACCTGCTGCAGCCAGTTAAAACGAGTCAAAGTGGCAAATTTGGCAATAATAATAGAGCTTAGTAACACGCTTACGTACAAAGTTAACTCGATGACATTTTTGACCAAACTAAAAAGATTGATGACAATTTTGGCTAAGCACTCTTGAATTATAATACCACCCAAATTTCATTTTTGTTCAAAAATCATCACTTATTTTTTTATTTGTTCAAGCTTACCACTTAATTTTTATTTAATATCCTCAAATTGTCACTCAATATCCACAGAATCTGCTACTAGGAATTTTTAAAATGGCCCACCTCTTGTGGCACCCACAA
The DNA here is from genome assembly GCA_002740545.1 of Lophocereus schottii. Classification (NCBI taxonomy): domain Eukaryota; kingdom Viridiplantae; phylum Streptophyta; class Magnoliopsida; order Caryophyllales; family Cactaceae; genus Lophocereus; species Lophocereus schottii. Next base: position 8,220 of record NCQV01067462.1, read on the forward strand.
CCCTTCCTATCTGCCCCAAAAGACTCTGTACAATCAAGAAGAAAGAGGAAAAGTGCATAATCATGCTGGTGGAATTACCATTATGTTCAGTATAGTTGAATATTATTTTGGGGATTGATTCTTCAAATCTCTATTTATCTATGATGATGTAGAGTATAAGGAATTCTTCTATTTGGTAATTTTCTCTTCCTATGCAATTTTAAACATGTTACCCATATTTCTTTGTGAAGTACCTAGAATGAGAAATAAATTCCTTTAATTTGGCAAGTCGACATACGAATGTTAGTCATTGTAGAACCTATTTTCCATTACTCAAAAAGTGAAAGTAGAAAGAACTAGAGATTTTTCATTTCATATGCATTTTCCCACAATGTCGGGCCTCAACGACTATAAAGGCCCTAACATTGAACTCATTTCTCAAGTGCAAACCTAGAAATCTCCATCTTGCTATTACTAACAATTCCTAACTTTCTCACTCCTCCAAACTCTATTTATGTCATCCAATTTCTCTCTTCTCCCACTACCCACTTTTACAGGGGTCTTCAGGGGCCTTCTTTTTCATTTTCCTTTTTCTTTCTTCTCTTCTTATCTTCCACTTTACCTTCTTTAGAACAAAAAAGAACAACGAAAGAGAAAAAATGGAGAAACCTACAATACCAGGTCATCTAAGTCCTTAAGTGGCAATTGTGAACATAAAATAGCAAAAAAGAATACGGATGGAATCCTTGAACAAAAATGAAAACTTGATGGTATTATTATTTAAGGACTCCAATGGACTATTGCAGGAAGTTCAAGACTGAATGTGCCGCCCAAATTTGGCCTTACAAGGCTGTCTATCTTAGTTATCTTAAATAAAAAATAAAAAAAATGATGATGGCGTGTTTTTAAGCTTCAGTTTCTTTTTCTCTTTTTTTCCCAAGACAAGCTATGCCCCTTAACAAAAAAATATTATGAAGAATGGATAAAACGTGATCAGGCCACTCCATAAACATCCTTAAATGGAAATGTAGATAACTTTCAAACCTAATACAACATAAGGTTACTGATCTTGATCAACACTTACATTGGTTAAAACCTCAGCCACTTAATTAGACTCTTTATAGCAATGAGATTGTCTAATAGTCTAACTAAAACAATTTAAAAGAGATTGACCTTTCTCACAATGAAATAATGCGCTTGAAATACTTGACTTCCATCTTCTACTTGTTCACAACACTTGTGAATTCATAAAAATAATGAGGTTATAGAAACCTCATGGACTTTGCAAATCTCAGCCCATGTTGTATCCCAAGGAGTTCTACTTTCATCAAGTTGCACACTCTTAAGTTCATAGAGAAGCTCAGAACCCAGTTGCTAAACGGACCTATGACGACACCAATGCTCAGCCGGACCTAAATTACCTTGAGAAGCCTCATCCAAATTTAATTTGACCTATCCCTCAGGTGGCATTTTCTAGAAATTCAAAGCTTCACCTTTTGGATCCAAGTTACATTTAGTTAATCCATCATTTTTAGTACTCAAAGAATTCTTAATTTTCCTTGCTCTTTTCCTCACTGGAAAGTATTAAAAGGGAGAAAATTAGGGCCCTTAAAACCCCTCAAATTACGTCATTTCTATAGCAGCCACAATGCAATTGAGAAGATTAAAGACTAATTACCCCATTCTTCTTACTAGATCCCAGGTTAAAGACACTCCAAGATCGGGGGGGGGGNGTGAAGAACATACCTAGTTTATTTCGCAAAATTTATTTTTGCCAAAGAAATTCAAAACTGGCGAGATCCCTTTAGCAAAATAGTGGATACATTGTATGTTCCTCCTGATGGGATAGTTTTTACAACTTAGATCATTAGTAAGACCTTGCTAAACTCGGTTGAAATTAGTCAGAAGCCAATCATACGCAATTAACAAGAGAAAGAGCTTAATTCTTTATAAGGTTTAAAGACTCCACATACATCTCCGTATTGGATCATTTTCTGATAATGGTTTTACCTTGATAAGACTTAGAGTAGATCTAATCGAAAATACCCACTTAAAGATTCCTTCCAAACAAGTTGGTCATCTTCATCAGCTCTGGTTCTACGTTCAATAGGTATAGTGACCTTTGGGTGCCTGCTGAGCTTCAATGTCATTGATAAATGTTTTTAGTTTAAATGTAAAGTATTGCATTAATGCATTAAAAAATGTCTTATTTTAATCTAAAAATTATTATATATTTGCCAAATTTAAAAAGAATAATTAATCAATTATGAGATTAGACAAGTTAAAGAAATTATCTTAGGAATTCTTTATTACCTACCATTTTCTACAATTATACAGTACATGTATGACCATTTCAATTTTAACCATTCATAAGCAATCACAAATTTTGACAATTGGATGAATTTAAGCCACACATATTAACTTAGGTGAGATTAAGCACTTTATCTATATCTTGTACTTTAGATATGATCACCAATCAATTTGTAACATTAGAAATGTTTGGAAAATAAAAAAGTATATATAATATGATTCCTTTTCCCCCTCAAAATGACTAGATCTACACCTTATGTTGCTTAAGGGGAACAATGTTAGCAATTGGTACATCTTAACAGTACTAGAGTAAATATAGGATCAGATACCCAAGTAAAATATAAAAGTTGAGACTGCAATGTACTCCGAACTGAGTACAATTTAACATAGAATGGGTAGTTCTCAATTGCATTGGAACTTAACACTTCTTAGAGCAGTATTCGATAGAGATTAGGTTAATGGTGAACTTGAACTTTGGGTTACATACTCATATTGATTTGTCTAAGACATTTGAGAAAGTAAGTCCTAATTTGGCTTTACACTTGTTAGTGGAAGATATGGTATTTAAAAAATGATGCTGAAATACTTGATATTTTTAGGGTGGGCCTCCTATTGATATATAGGAAATTTACATAAGAGAAGTAGGTCAAAAGTGGTATTTATTGTTAGTAGTTTCTTAATACAATTAGTGTTAGAATGGGCAGGAAAACAAATTACCAAAAACTGGACAGGGAAACCTTAGGAAAGAGTAGTCATGTGAGTGGATGATGATACCCTTTGTACACTCCAAGCATTCAACAAGCTCATTTTCTTGTTGTGAAAATTGTAAACCTAGCTCGATCTACAAACCCCACTCAGTCAAATAGAGAGAGAGAGAGAGAGAGAGAGAGAGAGAGAGAGAGAGAGAGAGATTAACATGACTATATGGTAGGGAAAATTCCATGATCAACTCAACTCAGCCACTAGCAACTCATACCATGGTCTAGGAAGTCCTATGCCAAGGACATAGCTAAACAGAATGCATGTTATCAAGCTTGCCTTCTGTCATCTTATTTCTTGAAATCTCAATGCTGGTCTTAGAGAGTAACTTGTCTCATTTTATAACCTACTATATGGCTTTAGATGACATAAGTTGTCCCCTCACTTTTGAACAACTACAGAAGTCAAGCAGCCCAAGACAGCCAGCCTACTTTGAGCAAGAGCACAGTTTTAAGGGTTAATTTACAACTCAACTTATGGTAACATTTTAGCATGTTTAAAGATATGAAAATATTCCTAAAATATCATCTCATTTAACCTTAAAGTTGCATATCAAGATTCCTAGCATTGGCTTTTATCTAGCATAAGTTTGAAACAAAATGTTAATCTTATTAATGATCATTATCCATACAATGATGCCTAATGGTACACTAGCTACTGCCCACTTGCATTTGTATCAAGCCAATATTAAGGCTTAATATGTAGCTTGCATTACTTGATCATTATTAGCTAATCCTAGATGTTTTATTAGCATGCCACATCGTTGGTTCAGATTGACATGCAACATAGGTGTCAAAGAACTTTTAGTAATTTTGCTAAGCATGCACTTTACGTTGTTTTCTAGACTTTGCTATTTTTATAGCTTTATACATTCAAAATTTCAAATAGCCATTGTGAGAGGGATGTAAGGCATTGTTCAAAAGCCAACACTTCAGCTTATACTATCAATTGTTGATTAATTAAACTAGAACTTTACTCATTCCTCCTTTGAATCCTCTGAAGCTTATCCTTACTTTGTCCAGATTGAGTGGTGTTCTAGTGAGTCTAAGTTTGGTTTATGGTTGTGTGTCTTATCCATTTAGCATCTAGTATCTTTGGCATGATTTACTATGATTGATACTAATATGTTACATGATTGTGTGTTAGTATGATTAAATTTTAATTTCTCGCGTTGATTAGTAGAGGTTGTCAGTGATGACGGGCGATGATGAAATGCATCCCATCCCATCACATCATCGTATCATTGTCCCTAAATCTAGATCCTCGATTCAAGACTAAGTACTCACAATTATCCCCACACTAGGGATTAGTGGGGCCTTTTCGAAAATGTTTTGTAATTGAATTAACAGTTCCTTTCAGTGTCCCTTTCGTTTGTCCCTATCGGTTTATGCTTATCTTCAAAAAGTAAGATTGGTTTATAAGTTTTTCATAAAATTCATTGACAACTCTATTAATTTAATGTTTTTTTTCTTTTGATATCTCATATGGTATCTGCTTCGGCATTGCTGAATTTGTGGAAACAGATTCAAACCTTGGTAGTGGAATCTGCCTGTACTAGAATTAGGGTTCGATTCTAGTCGAGGAACCTACCCCTGTCCTTTTCCCATTCCTTATTTAGGGTAGGGATTTTTTCCCACCTTGGGTTGGGCCTCGATAGGGACAGGGATTCCCTGCCCTATTGTGATCCCTACTTCTTAGTCCATTGATAGTACCCATTTTATTAACCTCCCCCCCCCCAAGTTCTTGAAATAGGGCATCGTCATCTACTTGGACTCTTGATTATGAAATGTTCTACTTTAAAGCCTGATATTTATTATGTAACTAAGATACACATTAGAGACATTACAAAGTTAAAAGCACTTGGAATTAAAATCAACAATAGAAACTTTGTACGTATTTAATAAAGACATTTCATAAGTTAACTTGATTAACCATTCCCAATAAGACAACAAATATTCTAACTACAACAAGGTTTTTGATATTAACCCAAGATTAATAGTTACTGATTATAATAATCATGTTCTCCGTATTAAAAATGAACATGAAACTAAAGTAGACTAGCTACGACAAAATGTCAAATTGCAAAATGATAATCTAAACGATATCAAGACGCAAAACATGAACTAATTGAAGAAGAGTGTTGATTTAAACGCTATAAGATCGCCCTAGTGGGGGCTTAATAGGGCGATGATCAAAGTCACAAATTAATCGAAATAAAAATGCAGAAAGGTAAATGTGGATAAGACACAAGTAATTTTTAACAATGTTAGCCTTAGCTAGGCTTAGTCTCCGCTTAGAGTTTCTTAACTCTAGAACTAACTCAATTTTATTAGGAGGAATGATTACACAACTCTACAGTACACCTACTCTAAATTCCAAGTTCCAAGTTGACACCCTCAACAAGGCTTTCAACTCGATTATCTCACCTAATAACAACTTGAATAATACAAATCAAATGAAGTAGAAGCAAATTAAAGCTTAATGTATGCCAATGAGTGCTTGAGTAAGAGGTATGCTTGTGCTTGCTTTTCTATATTCTTCAGCCTTCAAGCAGCTTCAATTTTTATAGCATAAGCTTGAGAGATCCGTTAGAAACTAGTCATTAGAGTCATTTGAAATTTCAGCTCAGTTCACAGCCTTAAAAAGCAGTTCGGTGTCCTGAATAATATGCAACTTCAGTAAGTAAGTTCAATTTTCCTTCCAACGGCCAATTTGCTATTTTTGGGCTGATAAGGAATTTTCTGAGAATAATTGCAATTACCTTTCATAATTGAAGCAAGTATCAAGCATGAAGCTAGTCCTTGATCCTAAAATCTTATTGAGCAAATATCAAGGTAAATCAAATTCTTGTTAAGTTTTATGTGGCTGTAATGATGCAGCCGTGACTGATTGCCTTATGGCTATTACAGTAGCACCATTTGCAATATTCCTAGTTATCACTCTGGTAGATGTAATAGTAGCAGCTATTGATCCTTAAGATGTGGATCGAACAACTTTTCTTGAAGATCGAGGGATGGCATTCTCGGAGGCCATGTCATCTTCAAAGGAGTGTAGAGTTTATGCTTTAGAGGATGAGATGAGATATAGAGAATGTCCTAATGAGCATGCTAGAAATTTGTATGCACATATTTAGAGTCTAAAATAAATTAGACAAGAAATTAAGAAACAAATTCAATTTTGTACTTATATCAACGAATAAATATAACCTATATATAACTGTTACAAGAGCAAATGTAATCATTCCTCTTGTCCAATCCCTATGAATAGTCTTGAATGAAATTTGATCTCAATACAAGGGTCTAAGTTGGTCAAACACAATTGAGATACAAGTTTGATCACTGAGAGTAGACGATACATGTTTAGAATGCTTATTGTCTTCTTCCAAGGAGAATTCTTGAGCTTTTGTGAGTTCTTCAAAATCCAAACGTTTTAAACGAAGGGGGAGGCTGCATTTTAAGTAATTGGATAGTTACTCCATTTTAAGTAAAAGGAACAGTCATCAAATTTCTGCATCATATATGACAAGCAACACCTTTTTATTGGCCAAAATATATTTTTATTTCAGCACCATAATTAGTTTGACACGTGTTATACTATAGTTGGCCAAAATAGAAGCATTTATTTTTCATATGGAAGGTCTAGGTAGGTTGGAAAAATTTTGCATTTTGCATCCACTTCTAGTCCCTTTATGTTAACTGGAGTAAGATTTCTCAATTCCAATTCTTTGTGATGGTAAAATCTTCGCATACATGAGCTTTTGTTTTTAGTAATTTGTTAAGCATAATTACCATTTTTATCAACATGTTTATCATATATTTGGTTACACAGTCTAAATACGAATTCGGTTAAAAAGGTTAACATTTTGTAAAAAAAATAATTTATTGATGTACGTAAAGATTCACTAAATATATACAAAGAGTTATCATTTAAATTTTTAAGCTGTGTGAACAAAAACCTAAGTTTTATAATATTTTTATCCATTGACACTTAAGCTTATTAAATATGAGAAAAATTAACAGAGATTCATCATTTTAGATTAAAAGATTTGTGACCCAAAAACTAAATTTTACAATATTTTTATCAATTAACACCTAACTTTTTTTAGATAGGAAATTAAATAGGAGATGCTTAGAGAAATGACTTCTAAGATCTCGCTGCAGCAATGGAACGAACAAACTATGAAGTGGGAGCTCACTAGGAAATATGAAGATCTAGAAGACATTTAATTCAAGTATGGTACTCACTTATACCTATTGAGACTCCCTTAACTTCATGCCAAGATGGGAATATGGTTTCATTTACGCAAAAGTTACTTGACACGAAATTTTAGTACATAAGCCTACTTTACTATAGTAATTCACCTAGAAAATGGGCTCAAAAATTAAAGATCCATTACTCATTGGAAAGGTGTTCAAGCCTATTATTGGGATATGTAAATATTCAAATAAATGCTTACATTTTAATTCCCTAAAATGATGAAAACCACAGCTCCTTTAGTGTAAGTTTTTACCAGTAAATTTGTTAAATTTGAGTTCAATTTGATTCCAACCTAATGACGCCAAATTGCTGCAAATCTACAATTTCCTAATTTCGTAAGGTGTCTATTTATCCCCATATGCTAAAAATTCACATTGTATTCCATTTTAGAGAGAAATGGTCAAAATTAAGAAGAGTATGCATAAAATCTAGTTTTGGAGCAATTCAAATTTTAGCTCTATTTCAGGAGAATATAGGTGCAATCCTTGACATTTCCCATTATGGAATGAATCAACACACACCAAGGTAGAGCTCCAAGTGGTGGCATCCCCATTGGTGGAGTATAACTATCTAGAAGCTTCCTATAATATGGAGCAGAAATTCTAGAAATTACAGCTCATAGCAATTGTGATTATCTTAGGATTTTTGATTTATTTCCTATGATGTCTTATAAGACTCTCACTGGTCCACTGTCGAACTATTGTATTAACTTATTCCCCTCCTTTTAGTTATTTATTGACCCATTCACCTCAATATAAATTCAGATTTATGAATGAATGAATTGAAGGGCTAGAGGTAATTTCCTCTCTTAAAAATCACTTAATTATTACCTCTAGTTTAGAGGGGTGATTTAGAGTTTTTCCTTTAAAATTTCTCTTTGGTGGTTCTAAGATTTTAGGAGAGAGATTTGGTGAAAAGTGTCTATCCTTTTAGGATCTTATTTTTTGAGTTATAATTTAACAATAGCCTTGATCGTTTGAGATTGAACCCAAAGAGAAGCGTCCATTGCTTTTGGGTTTCTCTTAAATGTTGATGATATTGGGAAGTTGAGAATTCATTCTTATCACTCAACGGATGGGAAGTAGTCAAAACCATGGTCGAAAAATGCTGGAAATCACTGGTGAAAATGCTGATTGCCAGCATAAATGGTGGGGACTTGGGGTTGAAATTGGCATGGTGACTTTCAGTTATCTTTCTTTAATCTTTTGTGTTCAATTGAGGAAAGATTCTTGGATACAAACACAAGCTAAAGAATATTTATTTCTTTCATTTACTAAAATTTTCTAAAATTTATAAAAATAGATTCTTAATCAAATTATAAATTGTAAAATTAAATGGTTAAGATTTAACTATGCCACGTGCATGGCTTTGATTGTACGAGCTATGGTGATTGTCACTTTGTGGCAGTCACTATACCTGCATCGAATCAACACTACAAATATAATAAATTTCATGCATTGCAATGCTCGTCCCACTTTGTTTTGGGGAAGAAGGGGGTTGATCATCTTATCATTTACCTTTTCTAGTGGCATTAGTTAAAATAATTTAGGCACACTGTTCATTCACACATTCTATAAATTCGCCGTTTTTTCCTTCTAAAAAACTTTGCGCAAGCGAAACCTTTTTCTATGATAATTTCAACATGGAAACCACATATTATGACTTATGCCATTTCCAAATCTTTTTAGTTAATTACAATTAAACTTGTACTCTTATTCGCATGCAATGTATTAATTTTTACTATTACAATAACTATATATTCAGTTTACAATCAATACTCTAACAACCATATGTATTACAAAGGTTTTTAAAGTTAAAAAATTCAATGACTTTTAAAGTGTAACTCAATAATATTTAAATTGACTAAAACGTACAAACTATTATGTATGGGGATGCACCTATGGAATAATTTTACCGATGGAATATGAATATCAGCAAACATTAATAAAAGAATGTGATGGTGATCACTTGGATTCTTCTTCTCTCGAAATTGAATGAAATTTTGTACTTATTGGTTGTAATTTGCACATGCAGTATTGTTCTGCAAATATAGGATTCATAACGATTTATATTATCTATTGTGTATAGGATTCACAACAACGATCATCATACTATATCTAACATTTCATATTTTATATTGATATTTATATTTATCTACAAAGAAAAGGTAATAAATGAAAAATTCATCTCTATATCTCATTATTTGGTATTACTAAGGTTATACCCTTACGACATAAGAGTGTGAGTTAAATAATTTTTTAATATATTATTAAGAGAATAGATTTTTTATAAAAAAACGATAAATTGATGTGTCATATTATTTTTTTGATACAAAAGTAAAGTGAGTCTTTTTTAGTTTTTTCCCTCCTAATAACATACTTTTTTTATTCTTAGTTAATATCTAACTTACATTTTTTTTGTTGCCTTTGCATCATTAAATCATATATATTTTATGATTAAATTTCATTATTAAATAATAGGAAGGTATGTGAGAAGCTACCTTATTAAATAGAATTAATATTGTATTAAATTTACATTCATCCCTATAGCCTTTTTTTTATTTTAAATCTCATGTAGCATCCTATGTTACATTAAAGTATCTCACATAACTATTCACTCCTATGTGGCATTCTATATGGTAAGCTTACGTGTCACTCATACATGAGTTTAATCCAATTTTTAATATATATATATGATTGCTATCAACATAATAATGGTGTGAGATGGATGGGTAAATATTTTATCTAATATACTATTATATATTTATTTTAAAAAGGCAACATTAATGATATTTGAGTCATAATATTTTTAATGTATATTTTAAAAAAATAGAAAACAACAACAACAACTCCCAGTGTGGGTCCCGCTTTTGCGGGGTCTGGGATATTTTAAAAAAATATAAAAACAATAATATTGTAAATCAAAAAAATTTTATTATTTTTAAATATGTCCGAATTAAAATTAGGAATTAATGACGAAACTGTGAGAGCTTGTCACATGCTAAATGTTAGGCTAGGAATATTGTGTTTTAATATAGATATATAGATGGTGATATCAGCTTGGATCTTCCTACATACTATGTAGTCACGATCCTCTACATTTTACTTAGACACCATGACATTGTTTTGATATTTTACTACTATTAAATCATTTAAAGCTAATGGCGTATGTTCTCAGTTACTTCATACTTTGTCTTTACAGTGGGATTTGAGTGATAACTAACATCCTATTGGAATTTATTTATGCAATTTTTGATGTGTGAAATGATCAAGTAAAAGTACACGCTAGTCGATTTCAAATTTCAGAATATTGTAGACATATGTGCTAAAACAGTTCTACACATGATATTTAGGTACGATTTAATAATAATACTTCTTGATCATTTGGAAGGACATGAACTGTCTAAGATGAATTGATGTAAATTCTATAATTTGAATAGATGTTTATCATGGAGAAATTTAAATTTCATATTTGAATTTTGATATATCCAATCCTATAATTATAATATGAATGTAATCATAAATACTAGTTGTGATTGAAGAGTCCAAGGTTTAATAATAATACTTCTTGATCATTTGGAAGGACATGAATTTCTGTCTAAGATGAATTGATGTAAATTCTATAATTTAAATAGATGTTTATCACGGAGAAAATTAAATTTCATATTTGAATTTTGATATATCCAATCCTATAATTATAATATGAATGTAATCATAAATACTAGTTGTGATTGAAGAGTCGAAGGTAATCAAAACTATTTTCAACTATAGTAATTAAATCCTACAGTCACCATTGATTTTGTCTGAATAAATTTAGAGCATTCGCGTAATTTATATTAAGTTACTATTTTAGGGAATGTTTACCTATAGTTTTTTCAGAGCCCATCACCAGTCATACACTTCCTCTCTCCAGACTCTTGCCACATTATCTTCTTCGACCCCTTACTAGGCTATTAAAGATACCTCTCCCTTTAGTTTGTCATCGTTGCTCATATAGCCACCTTATCCTCACCAACACTACCAATCGCTACGGCTCTAGACTGATGTAGAAATTTAACAAGAGGGAATAACAAAAGGATTCATGGCAATAGCTTTGGCCATGGTTTTGTGTTTATTTCTCATCGATTTCTCAGCTCCCAAACAAGGGTATTAATACAATGCCAAGAGGGAAGAGTCCCTAACTTGGTAGGTAAGCTATACCAAAATAATGGAAATAAAATAATCTCAAAGTCCACTTAGAATCTAACACAAACACTTGTTTCTTAATACATGTTTGTTTTCTAATAGTACATGTTTATTTCCTAATACTCCCTCTCAAGTTGGAGCATGCAGATTGATCGTGCCCACCTTGCCCTTAAGGTATTGAAACTATCTCTTGCCAAGGGCTTTGGTGAAAATAACTGCAGGCTACTGTTTGGAAGTCACATACATGAATATGACTAAGCCTGCTATAAGCTTCTCCCGAACAAAGTAGCAATCAAGCTCTATATATTTGGTCCTTTCATGGAAGAGTGGGTTTCGAGTGATATGTAAGGTGGCCTGACTATCACAATAAATTTTCATTGGTTGGTGATGGAAAACTCCTAAAGATGCTAAGAGATTTCGTAGCCACACAAGCTTGCTGGTTGCAACAGCCATAGCCCTGCATTCTGCCTCGGCTAAAGATCTGGAAATGGTAGCTTGCTTTTTAGTCTTCCAGGATATAGGAGATCCTCTAAGAGTGATGAAACATCTAGTCAATTATCACCTAGAAATGGGACAGGATCCCCAGGCGGATTCGTAAAATCTATAAAGGTGAAGATTGCTCTTCGTGCGAAGCATGATACCTTCTCCTGTGGTTCCTTTCAAGTAGCGGAGAACACGACGTGCTGCTTTTATGTGCTCATCCCAGGGAGATTGTGTAAATTAAGAGAGAATATACACCACATAGGTGAGGTCTGATCGTGTGATAGTGAGGTAGATAAGTCTCCCAACAAGTCTACGATATGTGCAGCATCGTTCAACTTTATCCATGTGGCTAAAGCTAGCTTGTGATTTTTTTTTCAATGGGGAATTTAGCAGGCTTAGCCCCCAATAATCCACACTCATCAATAATGTCTAAGGCATACTTACGCTGACAAAGAAATAAGCCTTCTGGTCCCCGGGCTATTTCAATTTCAAGAAAATACTTGAATCGGTCAAGATCCTTAATGCTAAAGCAAATGTCAAGATAGGCTTTGAATGTCTTAGATGTATGGGAGTCATTGCTAGTAAGTACAATATTGTCCACATATACTAAAATTGCTATGAAGACATCCCCCTTGCAGTAGATAAATAGTGAATAGTCGGCATAAGAGCGAATAAAACCATACTCACATAATTTAGAAGAGAGTTTGGCAAACCATTGCCATGGAGCTTGTCGGAGTCCATACAAGGACTTTCATAACCGATATACTTTATTGGGATTAGTAGAGGAGAAACCAGGAGGCAGCTTCATAAAAACTTCTTCGTTCAAATTGCCATGTAAGAATGTATCATTAACATCCATCTAATATAGTTCCCATCCTTTTGCCACTGCTACTGATAAAAAACACTGCATGCTTGTCATTTTAGCAACTAGAGGGAAAGTTTTGTTAAAATCAAATCCTTCAACCTGGTGGTCTCCACGAATACCTAAGCAAGCTTTATATCGCTGAATGCTGCCATTTGAATTGTACTTAACTCTGTAAGCCTATTTACAACTTATGGGTTTCTTCCACACTGGTAAATCCTCAATGATCCAGGTGTGATTGGCCTCCAGAGCTCGAATTTATTTGGCCGTAGCTTGCCTCCATAAAGGATTTGTAACCACCCCTTGGAATGACCTAGGCTCAACCACTTTGGTTAAAGCTGCTACAAAATTTTTGTGAGACGTAGAAAAGGTAACATAATTAGTAATAGGATACTGCATACCTGAGGAGACCTTTTGAGGTGGATGAGCGGTGAAGGAGGTGTCTTGCAGGTCATTAGGCCTTGTACTGTAGCACAGATAATTGTTCAAATGGGCTGGACATTTGGTGGATCTGATCGCTTCTGCGTGCTGTAGCCTGAGATTGGCAATGGGTCGCTTGATCTATTTGTGCAGATTGAGGCCTAAAATTTGGCTCGGTCTGAGAGGGCGCTGGAATCCTTTCAATGGGTTCCCTAAGGGGTGCTGCAGCATATGGGCTAGGCCCATTAGTTACAATCGGTAAACTAGGGCTCCCCCTATCCATGTGCGGTCTTGGGCTTCTAGACGAGTGGGCCTGGACTTCCTTAATTTCTTCCATAGCATCTGTTTCATCATAGGAATATTGAGAGTTACTCCTTTTGGGTTCAGGATCAGATGCATCACTGCAGGGATTTTCCTTTTTAAAAGGAAAATCATTTTCATGAAATACGACGTCTCAACTGATGAAGAATTCTTGTGTGTCTAGATCACAAACTTTCCATCCTTTTAGACCAAGGGGATATTCAACAAATAAACATCTTCTACTTTTAGTTAGAAATTTATCCTTACTCTTCAATTTGTTTCGTGCAAAGCATAGTTTGCCAAACACCTTTAAGTGATCATAAGAAGGAGGATTACCATAAAGTATTTCATATGGGGATTTTCCTCTTAATAATTTACTTGGTGTCCTATTTATCAAATGAGTTGCTGCAAGGACACAATCCCCCCAAAACTTGATCTGTAAATGGGCTTGAAAAAGAAGATCATGGGCAACATTTAAGACATGTCTATGCTTGTGCTTCACTCTTCCGTTTTATTGGGGTGTATCGACACAAGAACTTTGACGCTCAATCCCATGTTCTCGATAGAAATTTTGCATTAGACTTGAAGTGAACTCAGATTCATTGTGACTGCTTACTATCTTAACAGTCCTTTCAAATTGGGCTCTCACCTTTGTAAGGAAATCCTCTAATAGGTGGCTTGCTTCACCTCTTTCATGCATTAGGTAAACCAAGTTGCCTGACTTGCATCGTCAACTATTGTTAGAAAATAATAGGCACCGCAAAAAGAAAATTCTTTGTAAGGCCCCTATATATCACAATGAATAAGATCAAGCACACATTTGGCTTTATTATGACTATCATGAAATTGACTACGAGTTTATTTTGCATGATAACAAATCTCATATACTTTATTCTTGTCTTTGTCAAAAACAACTCCTAAGCTACTTGGAAGAAGTGATAAAATTTCCTTTGATGGATGTCCCAACCGCTTATGCCATAAATCGCATGAGTTAACCACATTAACTTGATTTACCTCCAATGAACCGTCTTTGAAGTAGTAGACTCCTCCTTGTTGCTCACCCACACCAATCAGAATCCTCAAGGTACGGTCCTGTAATACACAAAAATCATCAAAGAATGTTACCATGTAATTTACTTCTTTACATAATCTACCATTAGCCACAAGATTACACTTCAAAGAAGGAACAAATAGAACATTGTTCCATTTTATCCTTTGCCTAAGGGACACTAATCCTTGCTTATTTGCTAAGGTATGGGTGCCGTTTGGTAGCCCGATTGATATGGGTTGAACACCTTATGCCTCTTGCAACAAGGTTAAATCACCCGATATGGCATGATGCTCCACTATCGAACATCCAAGAAGGTTTACATGATAGTTTCTCACATCCCGCCTTAGGTGTGTCAATGAGGCTAAGGAGCTGTTGTACCTACTCACTTGTTAAACCTGAATCGTCACAGAGTGGATTCGACCTGTGATGATTTGGCCAGATCTACCACAGCATCAGATTAGGCCTGGGCAGCATTGATCACTTGATGCCCAAGTCCTATGCCTCGGTTATTTGGGCCTCGCCCGCCCCGTTTGTGCGGCCTTCTCATTCTTCATGTCCACAACCTTGACTGCCCTAGTTTAACAGATATCTAATTATCTCGTAACAATTGGATTCTTCATGCCCATAGCGTCTAGAATGTTTACATCTGGCCTTTTACTAGTCACGGAATGCTCTCTTGGCGCGAAAGCAACCATATTATCATTTCGATGACCTCTTCCTAGCATAACCTTCTTGTGATTGTCCTCTTGTTGAGTCATGTTGAAGATTGTGTCTAGAGATGGTAGCGGGTCTAAGGCTAAAATTTCACTATGAATTATTTGAAAACTGTCATCTTTAAGGCCCATTAAGAATTGGTGAGTCTTTCTTCTTCGATCATCTTTATGATCTTGTTACCAATTTCACATTCACACTTAGCACATGTACAATGTGGTATCTTGACATGGTTTTCAAGTTTGCTCCACATTCCCATCAATCTAGAATAAAATTCAACAACTTCAAGCCCATCTTATTTACATGAAGCGAGGTCGGTTTTTAGTTGATGAATCTTAGGAGCGTTTGCAACCGCGTATCTTTTCCACAAGTTTTACCACATGGCATATGCGGTATCCACGTAAGCGACGCTATTATGCAATTTAGGGTCAATGAAATTTATATGAGCATATCATGGAGTTGACCATCTCCCATGTGTTTAACTCACTATGGTCTTCCCCTTCTTTTGGCATTGGCTCTGTTAGAGTTCCTTCAATGAACCCTAATTTATTTTTTTGATTTCAAAGCCATCCTTACTGCTTTTTGCTATAGATCATAATTTTTCCCATTGAATATCATTGAGGTGATAGCCACACTAGGACCTTCAGAAGGATGCAGATAATAAGGTGAATGATTTTCAATCACGAATTTTTTTCCTCTGCTAATGGCACTGATATACCATGCAGAAATTTAACCAGAGGGAAGAACAAGAGGATTCACGACACTAGCTTTGGCTGTGGGTTTTGTGTTTATTTCTCATTGATTTCTCAGCTCCCAGATGTGGGTATTAATACAATAGTAAGCAATACCCAAATAATGGAAATAAAATAATCACAAAGTCCACTTAAAATCTAGCACAAACACTTTTTTCCTAATACATGTTTATTTTCTAGTAATACATGGTTATTTCCTAATAAGTAGTCAGGCGAGGTTGTCAAGAAGTCAGAATGCCAGGCATTTGAATTTAGTGTGTTTGAGTTGTATTTGGCGAATTTTGGTAGTGCAAACCATAATCTTTAATGACTCTTCGCCAAACTCTTTGCCTTCTTTTACAAATATGTTTGCTTAATTCTCCTTAATAGTCCCCTTGATTGCCATAGTTTTTATTCATAGCTTTTAAAAAATCAACAGGTAAATGGTCCAAAAATAGGGGCTTGTATTCGCAAATGACCAAAACTTATCAGGCCCTTCTCGCATTACGCAGCCAAGATCTTTTCCTATTGAACCTCTTTGTGAAACATCAATTACAAGAATCTATGGTTTGCAGTTTGCAGACATAATTGAAGAAAGAAAAGTTCCATAACAATAAGAAAATCAAGAAAATTTCAAAGCCAAAAGAAAATAAGAACTGGAAGAAAATACATCGCATCCTCATATGAAGAAACTCATAAAATTAATACAAAACAATATTCATAGAAAAGCCATTAAAGAGATCCACTCTTGTTTTAAGAATGGAAAGCAGATTTGGAGGAATCATCACCTGAATTTGCATGTTTCCTTTTTAAAACAATGAACACACTTCACTGCAGTTGGTAGTACTTAAGATTCAAATGCAGCCCTTTCTTATACAATACATCCCCATTTTTCACAAACATAGGGGGAATGCTCATGCTAAATATAAGAAATTCCATAATTCGATAACCATGGAAAAAAACATATCACCATCTTCAACAACTACCTCTACAACATTACAAAGAAGAAAAGAAACCTCAATGTGCAACTCTGAAGCACCACTATTTTATGGAAAAAAAGTTTAGATCCCATGTTTTGATAATGTATTTCCAGGTGCCTGTTATTTTAGATAAACTAATTTTTGGGATCAATTTTTTATGAGAAACTGTTGTTTAGGGGGGGTTCTGTTCAAATTTGATTCAAAATTTCCTAATTTTTATATTTTGGACCTAGGATGTGCTAAAGAGTGCAAATACTCAAATTTTTGGGATTTTTAGGAAACTATGCTTGTATTAATGCTTGTACTTCTTATAGTGACTTTACTAGTAATAGCTATCACAATCTACTAATACCAAAAATATTATATTTTCTGTCATTATAGGTCCATTATGCATAGCAAAATAATAAAGTTTAATTAGAGAGTTGTGATCATTGCCTGAACTTAGTTGCCACTAGACCCTTGTGTCCCTCTGGCTTGTAGTTTATAGAGATTGTTAATCTCAACTGCACCTTCCTTAGATCAAACATAACGCAAATCTATTTTGTTTCCTACCTTGGACTGTAGTCACAAATTAAGTTTTTATATTTTTAAGGATATTGGAGCTCTACTTAAGAAATTATAATATTTAGGACATAAAGTTTGATTAAAAAATTTTCCCTACTAGAAAAATTCTTTATTGAAAGCCTCAAAGTGGAAACATTACAATGGAAAAATTAAAGAGGGACTTGAGTTAATAAAATCATTGGAGATGATTGCTCATAGAGAAATGGAGCAACCCGAGTTCTCTTTTTCTCAACTATGCTCAAATGATTGTGTCCTTTCAAAACACATAGCTTCCGCTTTTCTAGAGTAGTATATACGATACCCTAATGGTTATAGTACACATACTGTTACAGGATATTTCTACATAGCTATGGCAGACTGCATTATTTTACTAACTTGACATTTGGCAAAATAGCACATAACAATGCAACAACTTTCAAAGCACTTAATGCTTATAAAACTAGTCATTTATATTAAGATGTTGTATGCCTTCATCTCCAATAATGTTTTCAAGTTCATCATTATGCAAATAATCATCAAAATCTTCATCAAGTTCAAGATGTTATGGATGCCATTTCTGTAATAGATATAGATATCTATTTCATTTTTCTAATAGAAATTTTCCAACTCCAACATCAAAGAGATAAAAACATCTTCTAAAATAGCTCTATCTATATTCATATTTTTGCTAAAATCACTATAACAAACGAAAGTAATGTTTTCATAGTGCAATAGTTTTCCTTGTTTAATCAATGCCCACCTTTGATGATAAAAGTTGTAAAAACTAATAACTCTTACTAAAGTAGAATCACTAACTACTTCTTTTCACTTTGGAGACCAATCTTGTTGTTGATCATTGGATCATTTAGATCAATCAATTAAACGAGCTAATAAGCTGGCTTGGCCTTTCCATTTTCATACTCAATTAATGTACAATGCACCTCAATATGCAGACTTGTATTGTATGGGGCTCTTACTAAACTATTACAAGATATGAGAATCCAATATATCCTCTTAAATATACACTTTTGAAACTTAGTTAGACTTGAGAAGAATTGGTACTTTGGATAAAGAATTTCCATGAGATAAGTTATCATTCTTTATTCTCAGACTTCCATGATGGGGCCATCTAAAGGGATTGAATTTGCTGGGAATCTGACACCCCTAGCTCCAGATCTGTTAGGGAAGAAGACTGTAGTACTCCATGGCTAAATATCATACAAATAATTATGATAGTAGTCGATACAGGTTGCATACTAGTCGTTGAATCATTTTACTTGCACATAAGAAGTTATTTTTACTTGAACATCATGAGGATACCTTAAGTAATTCAATTGTGACTTTAAAAGGTTGTATCTTTATACTATTAGATGGGCAAAAGACAAAAAACCAAGGCATGATCCACTTTTTATATGAAATTCTAAGATATCCATAAAAATTCTACTAGAAGGAGAAACCCATTCTAGCAGTAATGATATTTCGTTTTAGATTTCCTCCTTTTTCAGCAGGAGTTTTTCTCTGATGATCACTATTAGCGAGTTGACAAGTTAAACTATATGTCAGAGAATTCTTTGATCTCAGTATATATTCAATGGAGAAAGAAAACTAGTTAAGCCATAATCACAAAACCAAGTATTCCTTTGTAATAAGTTTGAATAAGAAAATGTTTTAGGGTTAAAAAGATGAAGAACTTTTCAATTTCCTTTATGACTACAAGGATTTCTTTTTCCACCATGTGATAGTTTTATTATGCTTTATTAAAACTTCAATTGTAGTATTTGCAGAGTTTTTCTTCTTCTTTAGTTTTGAGTATTGCATTCTAATGCTTATTGTTGGCATCTCTCTTAAGAACTAAATCATCTCCTTCATTGGCAAAATTAAGAACATGAAGATTTTTACACATCGCTTTGAAGTTTTGAACAATCTTTAAATCACTAAGAGTCAATGTCCAACTTACTTCTTGTGGAGCTTTTGTTGTATGGTTTTTTCAATTTAGCTAAATTTTTAACAAAATCCAGAGCATAGATAACACATCTAAGAAAACCTTTCTAATTGTTTTCTGTCTTCAATCTTCTCAGGAAATTTCCTATTTTTTCTATTAGAAAGATTTGTCCAGCTTTTGTTTATAGTTCTAAGAACTTTATTTCTTATTCATCATGAATGCACTTGTTGTTACCAAGATTAATGATATGATCAATGCATTTTTGAGTGACAACTAGAACATCATCTTTGGCTTCTTTTATGGTCTTAGAAAAGATAAGAATATCATCTATGTAAACTAGATAACAATGTTAGGATCTTTAAAGATGTTATCCGTTCTTGTTTATAATATTTGAAGCTCATTTCTAAGACCAAATGACATTACTATCCATTAATGATATCGTTAAGGGGCACTAAAAGTAGTTAAAGGAATGCTTTCTTCTAGGGTGTCCAAAAAAAATCCAAAACCGAAAAACCGGTTAACTGAATAATTTTTTCAAAAAAATTGGTTTGGTTAACCAAACTGAAACAAATCTTTAGTTTTCAGTTCAGTTACGATTCAGACGATTTGAAAATTCGGTTAACTAGTCGTTAATCGAACCGAAAATAATTTTGTTTTTTAAAAAATTATACTTAAAAAATAAAAGACTTAGGTAAGAAAGTGTATTTTTTATTATTTATCAATGTTAATCAAAGTTAATTTTTTATTAAAAAATTAACACAAAAAATCAAAAAATTAAGTAAGAAAGTGCACGTTTTTTAATAATTTGTGAACAGTTAACTGGTAACCGAACCGAAAAATTGATTAACCAAATTGAAAAACTAGTTAACGGACTTTTTAGGTTTAGTTATAGTTCAGGTTTTGTACAATCCAAAATTTTCGATTAATTGAAAAATAGTTAACCGAAATTTTCGGTTCGGTTACAGTTCAAAATTTTTTTGAACCAAAAAACCGATTAATTGATTTTCTGTAAACTAAAACTTCGGTTAACCAGTTTTGCACACCCCTACTTTCTTTATCTATTTTTATTTGTCAGCATCCGCTTTTACAGTCCATTTACGGGAATCAAGAGACTTTTGAACTTTATTAAGAAGAACTTATTTGTTAGCAATATAATAACCCTTAAACACAGTATTCTCATTAAGCTTTTTGTGATTGATTATCATCCTAACTTTTCGTCTTTTTTTCTTTGGTATGATTTCTCATCATGAAAGCATGATCGATGTGAGGATTCTTAATATTCCTGATTAGCTTTATCCAAATTCTTGTGTATTTTAATATGTATACACCATTTATTTGACTTAAATAATAGGGTTGGGATTTAACAAAGTAATATTTGCAAATGTCTTATCCTTGCCTCAAAATTTAATAGCTTTATTAGAGTAGAGTTTTTTTTCATAACTGCTCTTGTTGTTCAACAATCTATTTTTTAATAGATAGTTCTAGTAGTGAGATTGTTAGTGTTACTTCATTTTGTGTAGTTTTTTTTCCACATGAATTT
>NCQV01067462.1:32108-42319 GCA_002740545.1 Lophocereus schottii
TTTAATTCTAAAATTATCCTAGCACAATTTATTGTAATGCTACTAAAATGGAACGTTTGGGAGCGTGCACAATATGTAAATAGTTTGGAGTAGGACAAGTAGATGCTGATTCACATTGAATGTAGTTAATTATCTTCACTAATTATTAATTATCTTAATTATCTTAATTAATTTTGATCATGTGACTCTGACACCAATTTAAAGAGGGCTTTGAGTAGTAGTTATGAGCATATAATATCACACGCACAAAATTAAAATTTTTGAAAGTAACGTTTTAAGAATTGGGATAAGATATCCAAATATGGAAAGCTTAGGGCGATGGATGAAAATATAAACTATGACTTGTCCCCTTAAAATAGTTACCAAATAACATAGGACCTTTTAAATCTATTCTGAAAACAAGGGACGCCAAAAATAGTTTCCAGAAAATATAGATACCCTATAGCAATTACTCTAAAGAAGCTGCCATTAGACATGTCAAAAGGATGAGATGAGAAAGAAAGAAAGGGGAAAAAAGAAGATTAATTGGATCCTTAGTAATCGATTCTATGGGCAGGTCGCCAACTATGACCATCCGGCTTTCAACTAGCAATATGGCGAGTTCTAACTCAAGTAGTGGAAATCAGTAGCCTCAGCATAACTCCTCTGGGACAATGGTTGGGGATGATAGTTGGTTCATGGACAATTGTTTGCAAAAATGAACTGGCCAAAAAAGAGGTGGGTTACTATATAGGATATAGGGAGGAGAGAAAGGGGAGCTGTGAGGAAGGTAGAAGGGCTAACATGTCTAGCAGGTTGTTGGTAACCATCATTTTACGGTTTAGATTGACTTTCCCTATATAAACAATGTGAATTTATCAATTACGATAGTTGAAAAAAATTCAATTACCATAGAATTTTTCAATTGTGATTACTTTTCATTTTTCACTTTTTGTTAGGTAGTTGAAGATTACCTCATTCTCTCTCTCCAAATTTTTGACGCAATTTAATATCTCTTCATCAAGTTAATAGCATAGATTAGACAATAGCTTGCAATCTCAAGCTTACTATGAAGTGCTCAACTAAATAATAAGGTTGCATTTATGAATGGCTTGACTAATATTAATAGGCAACTTTATCATAGTTCATAAGGCTATCATATGGCTATAAGATGTTCTTGATTTAGTTAATTGATGACATGTTGTTTTAAAATTTTTCTAAGGATATAAATTTTCAAAAAAGTTCTTCAACTATGGCAATAAGATGTTCTTGATTTAGTTCATAAGACTACCCTATGGCTACAAGATGTTCTTCAACTATGTTGCATATGTTAAGCAAATTTTTTTTTATCTTTCCTAAGGACCTAAATTTGATTTATGGAGTGCTTGGTAGTGGGGGAAAATCATTTTCCATGAAAAATATTTTCCAAAGGAAAATGATTTTCCACCTATATTTTTGCTGTCTGGTAGAATGGAAAAATATTTTCTTCACTTCATTTTTTGCTATTTGGTAGAAGGAAAAACTATTTCCAAGACAATAGTTTGCAATAGTTTAGTACGAATAGGCTAAGCTAATGGACAACCTATCTTCTTAATTATCAAAGAGGTCTTACAAAGTCATAATAATACCCAAAGAAAAAAAAAAAGAGGGGGCAAAGGGTGAGGGGGATGAGAAATATCACTCCATCAATTATTCTCGTTGAATTTTTATGTTCTACTTTTAAAACCCTTTTTACTTGCAAGTGTACAAGGTTAATTGTAAACTAGCGAGTATTAGGGTGTCAATCCCACGGGGAACAATAGTGATTCTTAAAGTTAATATTTCCGATTGTAAAGAATAATCAAAATTTTATGAGTTCGATTATCAATATAATTTAAGGAACAAAAGAAGAGTAAGTGAGTAGCAAAGTAGAGAGAATTCAAATAGGAGAAAAATCTAGGAGTTCGGATTTCACCTTTGATGCCAATATTAATTACCAATTCAAATGGGGATTCAATTTGTCTCATGTTCAACCTAAGCTACAAGCACTAGGTCCAAAAAAAAATGATTATAATTATAAAGTGACATAATTTATCAAGTGGTTTAGCATAAATTATTCTTTTTAGACATAACTCATCTAATTTCTAGCATAAATTATTCAATTTAAACAATTATAATTTTAAGCCGAACTACATAACCATCATATTAGCCTACAAGGTCTAATATTTATTTGAGATAGCAAATTAAACTAGTGTCATCAACATGATTAAACATTAGTATTAAAATGCATGAGTAGATGATGATCAAATGTAAACTCAAGATTATGCAAAAAAGATAAAAATAACCCCATAAGAAATTAGCAAAATAATATTATTACATTCTAATCCTAGAATGAGTAGTTTAGCCGGCCATAGTTAGTGAAAACACCATTGGAATTGATATATTTCACTTCCTATGTCCAAACCTTATACTCAATTACACAAAATTATGAAACTTAGTGTAAATTCTCAAATTTGACTTATAAATGAGATGAGAAGAGAAGAGAAAAATGCTAGCGAAGCTTATTTTCTTCTTAACCCCACAACACAAATGATCTTGTCTTATAAATATTCTCTCTAAAAATAAAAGATGGAAGAGCAAGAAGGTGCTTGAGTAAGAGAGTAGATGAATGTGTGTGTGTATGCTTCAACCTATGACCCCTTTTATAGTGAAAAATCCACCCCTTAGGATACCCCCAAAATTAATGGAAATTAATTCCAATTAATTTGGGATGTTACATGCATAATCATGACTAGTCATACGTATAGAATTAATCAAAAATTAACTAGCTTTGACTAGGTCACTTGGGGGTTGCTCACAAAAATCAAGTCTTGGTTGCTTTGGAGTGCTGGGCTGCTAATGGAAGAGGAGAGCATGAGGGAGGAGGTGTCTGATGGGCCGCTAAGCTGAGGCCCAGACGGAGGGAAAGATGAAGTGAGGGGAATGATAAGCTGGAGCTGCTGGGGCAGCTGAATTGGGCCGACAGACGGGCCCAAGCATTTGTCGGAAAGAGGAAAGGAGGAGAAGGAGGAAGGTTGGTGACTTGGGGTTTGACAGTGGGCCGCGATGCACAGGCCCAAGCATGGCTGCCTTGCTCTTCTTCTTTCCTTCTTTTGGGCTTTTGGACTTAGACTTTAGGCATTGCACTTGTGAAAAATTCAACTAAAATTGAACAACTCCTCCCAAATTCTTTTATTTTATTTCTACCTAAAAATCATATAAAATATGCATTAATTTCCCACAAAAATATATTTCAAAGACATAAAAGTAGGTGCAATGAAGGAGAAAGTAATATCTAAAATATGAATTGTCAGATTAGCAATCACTGCTTTGGCCACTTTTTCTAGGCCTTCAACCTCTACGTGTTCCTACTTCACTTTAGGTTGTTTCGCATTTCCTAAAATAGTTTGGAAAACACAAACAATGGAAAAATGAGTTATAACTCAATACGTTACCCTTGTATAGTCAATAAATATTTGGAAGGAGTCAGTAAACGCGCGTAATTTTAAAACTATGCTTGTTAAACATCCTTTGATGAACACTACATTTAACATTGGCTATGAAATTAATTGTTTCTCGTCCTGGATGTAACCCAAACATGTGAATAGTTGCCATGGCATCAATGAATAATGAACTCTATATTCCCTGTTTATCGGGAAGGGCTTGAACTATGAATTTTGCTAACAAAACTGTGAACAATGAACATTGAATATTGAATGTTGCATTGAACAATGAACAATGAAATGGGTCCTTAAAGTTCCAGTGACCGAGTAAAACCTAGTAATATTAGAAAATGTAAATATAGACATCTTTGAAGGGTACAAGCAATAACATGCCTTTGACATGTATTTATACTCTTCTTTTTCTTTGGTTCCTCCTTTAGGGTGTCTTTCTTGGAAATATACTCAGTGACGCTCTATACTAATTAAGAGAATTAATACTTGTGAGTCTTAAATCATTCGGGTCATAACCTTAGGCTTTGTAGCAGAAAGGAGGAATTTTATTCTTCTCTTAAATCCTTTTTCATATAATGAATGACTTATAGAAGTGTGGTTTGGCAATATCCCTTTTAGGACAGTGGTTGATTTAGCCATCTTCATAACTCATTAGCCCTTTGACCTCGTAGCTTACATTTCTTGAGTTAGAATCCAAAGTACTATGCATCATGTATTACCACACTTTATTGAACCAACACTCTTATCTAATGGGGTGTTCTTTCGAGGCTGAATCTCAATCCAACCCCTTTTTTTCAAAAAGGCATCACTTGGTTCCAATATCATGAACATAGCTAATAGACTTATCACCTTCAACATTTCCATTAAAATTTCTCATGACTATAATTGACTCGTTAAAACCATATATCTATTGATAAATTGGTTGCTCAATATCTAATTACTTAAGCATACTGTGTCTTTGCTTGAACGATTATACATTATCTAGACCACTGTTCTCTTATGCACATTTCTTTCACCAAAATTTCTTATAATCATACTTTTACACCCATATTATGACTATTACTAATTTTTTAAGCCAACAATCATATAATCAAAATACAACAATCCATCCCAACATTAACATGAATAATTAATGACATATCAGGTTGAATATAATGGAAGGACAAAATTTAATAACCTTCAAAGAGACTAGAGGTGGAGATGGGTGCAACCAAAAGGTGTGAAGATAAAGAGATGGTGGGGCTAAGCTGAACCGGTGGCTTGGGGCGGCGGTGAAGCCAGGCGGCGAGGGCCGACGATTGCTATTGGTTAAGGGGTTGTCACAAGTGAGAGAGAAAAGAGAGGCGGTTGACTCTCTTAGGTGGCTTATTTCCAAAACCAATGTGCCATTTAAATAGCCACTACCCCCTAGATTAGTAAGGCCCTTTTTATTTTTTTCTTGTTTTTCTTTGTTTGGATAATTCCTTTGTCATATTAAAATTAATATGAGCTTATTCACTTATCACATCAAAATTAATGTGAGCATATCCACTTGTCACATCAAAATTAATGTGAGCTTATTCACTTGTCACACCAAAATTAATGCAAGCTTATCCACATGTCACATCAAAATTAATGTGGGCTTATCCACTTGTCACATCAAAATTAATGTGAGCTTATCTTAATTTCTTTTTCTTTCCACATGGCACAAGATTGGCCGTACATTTGGTAAGTAACAATTTGCTAATCCTATTCCTTACTTTAGTTATTAAGACATTATCATGGCTCTGTAAATTTCCGACCTCGCTCGGGTATAGATGCACATTTGTAGGAAATTACATACTTCTACATAATTATTCAATATTTTATAACCTCAGAAGAAATTCAGCAATACTATAGTTCTTTAAATCAAGCATTGTTTTGCTTGATAATAGAAAAAAGCGTGACTCACAACTCTAATTATTCATAACCATATGACTAATGCAACTAATTAAACTTCATTAAGTGATGGGGTGTTACATTCATAAACTCACTATCACGGTCACCTTTCTATTTGAAATTTGTTGTAGTTCCATGCGAGTGTATCTTAACATCATCAAATGACTTGGCACCACTTCCTCAAGCAACATCCTTTCCAACCACAATGACCATTTCATCATACATATCAATTTTTTTTTTTGTTTAGATGCTTCTTGTGAGTTGGATTTACCTGTTAAAAAACAACTTATTAAGCCATATCATAATAGAATGCATATGATCATAGTAGAGTAAGGAGTAACCATATCATAACAACTTATTAAACCATATCCAATCCAACTACTCACAGATAAGTACAAAATCTAAAAAGACAAAACCATATCAAATCGAACTACTCATAGATAACAACTTATTAAACCATGTGATCATAGAGAGTTTGCCTCTGCATCAGCCTATACATAGAGATGAATCCCTATGCCTTATTGCATGCCTTATAGGAGGAATAACACTCAGATTTTACAATCCAATCTCAAATTAAGCACTAGTCTTAGTTTTTGTTGAAGAGTGATGTCTTTCAACTGAAATTCAGACAGTTAGGGATAATCTTGAAGTTGCACATCAAACTCAGCAACAAATGATAATGTAGCACTTCAAGTACGAAACAAAGTGTAGGCCACCTTACGAATAACAACAAGAAACTATAACTCAGCCTTAATAACAACTTAAAATAGTTGCCCCTACTTATTCCTTGCCTGATGTGCTTAAAAGCTAAACAATAATTCAACACTGAATAACTAAACTAAATAGAACCCCTAGATTAAATTGCACCAATCAAATTCTTCCAAAAGCAACCAAATTTACGCGTACTATGGTACTCAAGGGCAACCTTGAGCACTATCCATGTCAAACATACTAACATCAAGCTAGATTATAAAATCAAATTATAAGAACAAGCTGGATTCATTAGTAAAAAAAACCCCAAATTTTGAAATAAATGAACAAATATTGAATAGCATTTCATGAGCAATAATGCAACAAAATTTCTGAAAGCTATAGTTATAGTCAAGAAAACTGATCAGTTAGAGACTAATCTGTGAAAAATTAAACCAACATGCACACGGAACTGACACCAAAATTTGCTAGCTGATACGCTTAAAATATAAAGCTACATACAGGATAAATCAATGAGTTCATGACAAACCCAGATAGCCCATAAAAGATTAAAAAAATCATAAACAGTGAACTGTGTTACATACCTCAGTATATGTGTTGTACACAGTAGGTGATACAGTGATTATCTTCATATTGTCATCCCATCCAAAACCTGATTCTTTGTCTCTAAGATTAGATATGATAGCCCATGCATTTTTCACAGTCGTCAGATGATTGTCTATGTGCTCAGGTAAGCACTTGAATTAAACTTCTGTGATTTGACATTTGCTGTTGCAACATAGGAGGAAGATTGGAAAGTGTTTTTTTGTTGATTTCCCTTTTGAACTTTATTGGTCAAAAAAGTCAACAGTTCCTTTGACATGGGTTTTGACCACCACAATTGAGTTTTCTTTTCTTCATTGACTTTTTTCATTGTCTCTTTTTCCATGCCATATGAAAGGTAGCAACTCAGCCAAGCAATAATAAGATTAGCTAACTTTTAGACGGTATTGAATTTCTTATATGGGGGAAGAAAGCCCTTTCGAAGGGCATACCCAGAATCAAGCAAAAAGTATTTTTCTGCAAGAGGTTAAAATTTTGAATAGAATGTTCGTAGTATATTCAAACAATGAAAAATTAAACAAACATATATGTTATCAATTCCTACCTTCTGGAACTCGAAATCTTCTTGCTAGAGCGTCATTCAACACTTTGGAATCATGTGCCAATGCTTCCCATCCGGCTAGCACATATGTAAACTTTAGGTCATCAAAAGATACAAACGCCAATATATTTTGAGACAAGCCCCCTTTTCAGTTCCTGTGTCTATCTTGGTCTCCAACAAGTGTAGAAGCATGAACATGAGTACCGTCTAAAGCTCCTACGCAGTCCTCAAACTATGGATAAAATCTAGAGCTGTTGATAATCTTCAAAGGGCTAAATGAGGGTTAACAAACTCCAAATGCAACTTTGGGATAGATTGAAGAACGTTATGAAATAAGTATGAATGCTCCAAATGGAGTAGAAAAATATGCCCATGATTTCCCTAAACCCCACATTATGTCCTACTTGGTGTAGAAACATCGAAACTTGCTCTTTAACACTCATATTCATAGTGCTTGCAAAACGTCCTTTCCCTTCAAGAGCTTCACACAATCTAAAAAATGCCATAAGGCTCATTCAAATTTGGTCGATACAATGTCTATCCCCACATAATAGCACACTATTGATGTAATTTTCTCTATTAATGTCTCTATTGACATGAGTTTGATGTGGGATTTGAGACATTTTAATTTGGCTTTTAACTTCTTTTCTCTAATAGCATTTAAGAAAAATAGTCATGGCCCTTAAAAAAACACCCGCAACAGCAATCACCAAAGCTTCTTTCTCTAATTGATCATCCATTTAGAAAATCCCATAACAAAAAGTACAAGTATGACAATCAAGAACAAATGAAATAGAACATGCTATGACTAAATCAGACCAATCATAGGCTTAATGACTATTTCTAGTGTATACCCTAACACTGTAATAAGGTGAACAGATAACAATGCCTGCTACCCTATCATATGTTTTAAAAATATTGAAGTACATAACAGCCTCAAGTAAAAACACCTCACATTCACAGAGTACTATGCAATAACAAAATTTCCCAACTGACCACCATAAGCATAGATAGGTGTAATTAACAATAAAACCAGAAAACACCAACTTTATGGAATCACTCAACATGAATAAAAGTTGGAAAACTAGAAAGCATAGATGACTTTTCTTTACCTATGAAATTAGCAAAATTGGCCAAGATATGACTAGTATTGTAGATAATTAAGCATGATTGTACACCAAACTCCAACAGCTAGCAAAATAATTTGTTACCATCTCATGATTGTACACCAAACTAGAACAATTCAGCTATAACGGAAGCCATCCTTAGTTTGAGCAAACCCCTAACCAAACCAGAGGACAAACAATATTCATTATTAGTAGAAAGCAGACCAGAGGACAAAAGAAAAAGGAGGGGAAGAAAAGAAAATAATAGAATGCTGCTTTTATAGAATTGTGAAAGTGGCTTTAATTTACAAATGCTGGATTGAAAATTTTGGACTTTTCAAGAATCAGTGTTCGATCATTGAAATTGTAAGAATCAACGAAAGTCTTGTCATACCTCAAACTCTTTAACCCTGTGTAGTGCCCCAGCTGAATCAAAGAATTTAATTTCTTTGCCCAGTTTTACTCTATTTTTATTTTTTTAATACGAAAAGATTGAAGACAATAAATGGGATTAGATTTCTTCATTTATAAGTGTGAGGTGATAAGGAAATTAGATGAGGAAGCTGATATCAGAGTTAGATGAGGACGCTGATTCAATCTAACATTTGATAATAGATTTGAATTTGACCCTGGTGTAAATGACCCAACTTAACTACTTCGATAACAACAACAACTGAAATCCCTAACCAAAGATATCCAGCACAGAAGAGCAGAAAGAGTAAGATCATGGCTTACCTGAGTTACTTTATGCAAATACACCTAAATTTCTGAGTAAACCCTAAAATCGCACACTCAAACCCTAAAATCCCTACAATTGAATTAGACCTCTAATTTTTTAGTAAATTGATGAAAAAATTGAATCAAAAACACAAATCTGCAATAGAAGTTGAAATGTGAAAAATTACCTAAGCAAAATTCACAAACTTGAGATTGATGAGTTAAGGTTTCATCAATCTGAAGCTTCCATGAGTGAAGAGAGAGAAAAAAGAGAAAGAGAAAGAAGCTCTTGGCTGGAAGGTCGAGCAAAATAACGTAGAGCAAGGAAAAGGGATGGAGTGAGGTGAGAGAGGAAGAAGCTTTTGGTGGGAATGTCGAGCAAATAACGTAGACGGAGGAGAGAGATTGAGTGAGAGGCGAGATAGGAATGATTGAGATTGAAAAAATGAGTGTGGTTATTTTTAGAAAATCAACTTCCCTTGTCTCGCAGTTGGAAAATATTTTCCACTATTGGGTGAAAAACGGGTTCCTATGAAAATTGTTTTCTGACTTTTTTTTGCACCAAATCATAGAAAATAGAATTTTAATTTTCCTGGAAAATATTTTCACCCCTACCCATTACACCCTAATTAAATTGTTCAAAGTACTATACATTCTAAGCTAACCAAATTTGTGAAGAGATTATTATCACATACCCCTCGACAATTAGATAAATCTTATTTTTGACCATCTTAAGAATTCTTATCATATGGCTTCATTTTTTCAATCAAAAATTTATCGCAGACGTTAAATAATAATAATAATTTTCTTGTATATAAAAATCACTTTTAGGGTGAGATGACTAAAATAATAAGATATGATGGGAACATTATTGAAAATAACAAAAACGGGGCGATGGTAGGGGAAGACAATTAAGTCTATCTTTGCATTGTGTTTGTAATGGTTACGTGACTTTCCATGCCATGGTTGGGATGGGGTTAATTTAAGATGTTTGAATTGGAAAATTTTATATTTGTATAGGCATATAAATTCATTCCATTTCCAAATTTTGCTTGCCAAAAAAATTCTTTTAATTTTCAAATTTTCAAATTCAAATAATGGAAAAGAGGTGGGAATGAATTTAAGAGGGGTTGTTTTGTTGATATGCAAAATGGTGCGAGTATT